>REGL01000827.1:52833-65288 GCA_004194395.1 Aurelia aurita complex sp. Pacific | reverse complement strand
CCTCTCGATGTTCGTTCTGTATATCTCGATATTTCCAAAGCATTTGACAGGGTATGGCATGATGGTCTGATTTACAAACTACAACGATGTGGCGTCTCAGGAAATCTTCTTTCTCTTGTCAAGAGCTTTCATGAGAATAGAAAGCAGCAAACTGTTTTGAATGAGCAGAGTTCTTCTTGGGGAGATATTTCGGCAGGAGTACCCCAGGGTTCTATTCTAGGACCCTTATTTTTCCTTGTGTATATAAATGACCTAACTGAAGACTTGAGGCGCAATGCTAAGCTTTTCGCTGATGATACGTCATTATTTACGGTCGTCCAAGATTCTGATTCAGCTGCCAATGACATGAACCATGACTTGGAGTTGATAAGACAGTGGGCTCATGACTGGAGGATGTCGTTTAATCCTGATCCACTAAAACAAGCTGTGGAACTAATATTCTCAAGAAAAAAGATTGAAGATAATCATCCGGAAATTTACTTTAACAACACACCAGTGATGAAAGTAGATGAACACAAACATTTAGGAATTATACTTGATTCAAAGCTGTCTTTTCCTGCCCATATCAAATCAGCTATCTCTAAAACAAGAAAGGGTATTGGCTTGCTGAAATATCTCTCCAAATATCTGCCCAGGCAAACTCTAAACGAGTTATATAAGCTCTATGTGCGACCGCATCTTGACTATGGGGATGTCATTTACCATATTCCGGCAAAAGTGTGTGAGTTTAGTGGTAGCGTCATTTTACCGAGCCTTATGGAAAAATTGGAATCTGTTCAGTATTCTGCTGCGCGAGCAATTACAGGAACAAGGAGAGGAACATCGCGAGAAAAGCTGTACACAGAGCTTGGTTGGGAATCATTAAGCTGCCGAAGGTGGAGCAGACGCCTTACTTTATTCTACAAGATTCTTAATAATCTAGCTCCCGTTTATACTAAGGATCCAATCCCACCACTTCAAAAGTCACATTACCCCCTTCGCAACCAGGATGTCATTGGGCGATTAAAGGCCAGAACAGGAAAATTCAAGTCTAGTTTCTATCCTCATTGCTTATCTGAATGGAATAAACTTGATCCTATGAGATTAGACTTGCACCGTCTGTTGCTGTTTTAAGAAGCTCTTATCGATAATTAGACCCCCTGTAAGATCTATATTTGGCATTCATGACCCAACAGGTTTATCCTATCTCACTCAACTCAGGGTTGGTCTCAGTAAACTAAACTTTCACAAATTCAAGCACAATTTTAGGGATACCATAAATCCAATGTGCCCTACAAACGATGGTATTGAGGAAACGGAACACTTTTTGTTGCTTTGCCCTTCCCTTGCAGTACCACGCAGAGATCTTCTCGCTGGAGTTTTTGCTTTGCTGCGACCATATGGATATACCAATGTCCAAAATAATGTTCTACTGCAGATTTTATTGTTTGGTGATACAAATTTCCCAAACGAACTTAACAAAAATGTACTCCTTCTGACTCTAAAATTTATCCACAAATCTGGTCGATTCGGTTAGAAAATTCCAAAGNCCTGATCGCAGATATTTCTCATGGCAAGTAATTTGAGACAGACCAGAGTAGCTTTAGCTCAATGTCTAAATGGCCTCGGGGTAGTCACAGCCTTTTGCTCCTCGGAGTATCGTTCCTGTAGTATTGTATAGTAATTTGTAGGTAGTGTAAGTAACATATATATTGTAATCTTTTAATGGATATAAAAAAAAAATTATTTCATGTTACGTCAAACAACTTAGAAATTACGATGGTTTTTGAGTTTTTTTGAAAATTTTTCTTGAATCCTTGAAAAGAAGGAAAACGCTCTAATTCTGAAACTATTGAAGATTTCAGAAAATTCCAACGGTAGAATTATAGAGCATTAGCTAAAGTTTCTTTGAAGTCATTCAGTTCAAAGAAATAGGTCACTCAATTTTACACCAGCCTTAAGAAAGATTTGGAACCTATGCTCAGTCTATCATGGCTTCTTTACTTTGGTTACCGCCAATTCTTATCTATAAATATTTTATAGCGTTTCAAAATAGATTCAAGTATCTTGGGAAGCGAAATCTGAACAGTTAGATAATTAATGAAAATAAACACTGAAGACAAATCGATTTGAAAACGAAGGTTGAAAGAAAAGATCCTGAGTTATGACGAACCTGATTGTTTGATGCGTTGACCATCGAGAATTTTAAGTGTCGGCAGAGAACTGATGACCTAAGAAAAGAAGGTAAGTTTTCATTAGTTCTGGCCAATTTAAATCGACGGATAAGATCCGAAAGAGAAGAAATGAGAATGATGTGCACTAATTAAAAATTTACCTTAGAAATGTTCACACGATGCCAGCACATTTTGAAAACGGCAAGAAGTGCGACGGTACCAACATTCTAGTAATCACTTTGCAATCTCTTTAACAAAGTAGCTGGATATTGTATACAAACAGATTTATATAGGCATAAAGAGTCAATCAGCTTTGTTTTGAAAGCGTTGAAAAACGTTCCTCTTTCTGTGGTTTTCGAGTTTTCCCATGATGCAGTTTTCAAATGGTGCCGGTAAGAATTCTATCTTCAAATTCTGCAGTTTTCAAATTTTGCCGCAAAATAATGTGCCGTTTTCGTATGAACGGGAAGCCTGTCTGTAACAATGGCATGCCGTTTTAAAAATGTCCCGGTATCGTGTGAACACATCTTACAGAGCTTACTAAAGCTTTACTTTCATCTTCAGCTCTACAAATCATTGTCTCCTCTGCATAACGGGCTACCTACCCTGCAGAATCGTAATTTGCAAATTTTTTGCAAAAATTCCACGTTTTCTTTCATATCATATTCATTATTTACCGTTGGTCTACAAAAGTATTATCAATACTAATTAAGACCAACCTACAAAAATACTTAAAATCTAAAAAAACTAGTACCACATCCTGTTTCGTTAACGGCACAATCTGCAGGTGCAATGTTCTCTAGCCCAATTTTTCATCGTATTTTCAAAACGTGCTAGTGTTGGTTCTTGTTTTATGCTATCATCAAGGGTATTCCAAAGAAAACTTCCCCTGAAAGATGAAGATTCTACCTACTCCATAAGATGTTGTCTTTGCTTCTGGTAGTATGCAAAGATTTGTTTTCCTTAGGTCATAGGCCACATATTTCTTCTCGTGAAATTCCCATAAAATCGATGGATTCATATTATTCAATGACATGTATATTTCAGTCATCAATTTTTGCAAATTTGCGTGCTACTATGTCAAGCATGCGTAACTTTGAAGAAATTCATTATCCCTGCTGTCTAGACTCCAGAATGGTTGCGTATGAGTCGGACTCACTCATTTCAGTCTACTTACATGATACACATTAACAAAAAATATGAGGTTTCCTGAAGAATAATCACAAATCTCAAGTCGATACGTATAGGGCACCGGCCACAATATCCTACTAACTCCACCATTTACAAAACAAAGAATTTTCTTTAGAAGGCATTTCAAGCAATGGACTCAGTAGACTCATGAAATGAGGTTAATTCGTAGTCATGGCAACCTTCGGCAGTTGGAAATTCTTATCGCTGTGGCGGGCGCTGTGGTGAGCTCAGGGAAGCTAAGTGGCCTGCAAAATGAGGAAATTCTTGTTGAAAGTGAAAGGTTTGTTGATTCTTGTTGATGGATTGAGGAAACATTCATCTGGATACTTGCGGCTTTTGTTCATTGCTAATGTCACTGAAAACTTGAATTTCGAGGCATTTTATCATTTGAGGCTTGAGCCGACAACTTAGGCCTATGCGCCATTGCCTGGAGCACTCGGCTTTTCATACAGTGTTGCTATGGTTTTCAAATTGAGGGAAACAAATTCGTCCCAATTTTCAATGTGAAAGTCCATGAGTCGTAGTGATAGAGTCCATCAGTCTATCAATAGCAATAAGTACGAACTTGTAATCAGTCTATGGATACAGAACAGTTTTTCAAGATCATTTCCATAAAACTCATACTGACCTGTTAGAAAATATTTGAAAAGATCACTGTGTTACTAAAAGAAAGTTAAAAGGTTTAAAATCCTGCAGCTTGCTACAAATTCATTGGATTACTTCAACTGGTAATCATTTTACGGGTAACATACCAACTTAGAGAAAAACATATAGGTGGTTAAAGTTGGTTGCATTGTTCCCTACTTATAAGAGATTTTACAAAATTGTTCAACATCAGAAGTTTTCAAAACAAGCCTAAAATCCTTGAGCATATTGCTAACAATGCNGACATGAAATTGAGGGAAACAAATTCGTCCCAATTTTCAATGTGAAAGTCCATGAGTCGTAGTGATAGAGTCCATCAGTCTATCAATAGCAATAAGTATGAACTTGTAATCAGTCTATGGATACAGAACAGTTTTTCAAGATCATTTCCATAAAACTCATACTGACCTGTTAGAAAATATTTGAAAAGATCACTGTGTTACTAAAAGAAAGTTAAAAGGTTTCAAATCCTGCAGCTTGCTACAAATTCATTGGATTACTTCGACTTGTAATCATCGTACGGGTAACATACCAACTTAGAGAAAAACATATAGGTGGTTAAAGTTGGTTGCATTGTTCCCTTCTTATAAGAGATTTTACAAAATTGTTCAACATCAGAATTTTTCAAAACAAGCCTAAAATCCTTGAGCATATTGCTAACAATTCAGAATGATGATACTGAAAAATATCTGAAAAGAATTCAGCCAAAGGAAAATCTCAAGTGTAAACAATAGTTGGGCTGGTTCTGTATCGACACAACTTGTTGAAAATGCTATAAGATAGCCTAATTCAATTTCGTTGCCATCACTGTTGCTGAAAAATGAATGCTGTAAAATTTGATCCACAATGTTCCGCCTGTTTTGAAGGATCCTGAGATATAAACACTTTCATAAACTCTACTGGCTCAAGAAAAATATGACCGACTTTAACCAACTAAGTTTTGCTATCTTAGTTGGCATGATACTCAAACAACAACAATCAGTTTTCGGGAATATGATGAACGGCTAGCAAACCACAGACTTGCAACCATCTTAAATGCTTTTAAACACACGGTAGACATATCATACCTTTTCTCTGTAATCAGGAGACGTGCATATTTCATTTCCCTTCAAATTCAAATTTTCAACATTTGTTTTACCGAGAACATCTAGAATCCTGTAAAAGAAAGTATGTGAATAATAAAGTCACACTAGTTTGGCTGTTTGGTACGAAGAGTGGTTTAGGGCCGTCATATCTCTGTTGGCAGCGAAATATGCCTCTTATCTGCCAAGTGACTCAAACAAATGTCTCCCTGGTCGATAAATCATTGCAGCAGATCTGCTTGCGCTTGTCTCTTTTAATTCCTACTCTAACCATCCCTCCGGGACACCCCCCGGGCATTTGCTCAAGTAATATTCCGTAAATTTCCCCCGGCCCCTGGGCATTTGAGTGGCATTTGACAATATCAGGAGCTTTTGGTCATACAGTAACTGGGAATATGGCAATGGTCTCAGTGCCCGGCCCTCGGGCATTCGCCAAAAAATTTTCTCGGCCCCTGGGCATTTGTACAAGAAATTTTCGCTGACCCCCGGGGTGCTCGGGGGGATGGCCATGGTACGGAATGAACGAGGCATGATCATTTTTCTAAGAGCTACGACATTAAAGTATTTACATATTCTTTGCAATTTTTACATTTGCAGTCCAGTGGTAAATTCGAATGATTCAAAAAATCAGTTTCGCAAAACATTCAGAAAATTGCAACAAGGACAGATAATGTTACGATAGGATCCGCTACTTTTTACTGACACCTAAATACAAGGCAATTTATCATTGCATACAAAGGGAATTCCGTGCTCGGTTAGTCAAGTCATAAACAAAATAAACGTAAAAGTTGCCCTGAAACCCAAGTAGCTAGCTCGCTCGTTGTGCATTCCAGAAATGGCTTTTAAGAGCAAACATGAGCACATGTCAAAAGAAGAAGGATGTATCTAGATATCTGCCTCGAGCATTTTATTTGTTTGATTCAGAAGCTGAGCAGTGAGCGTTGTTATACGAGGTCATATTCAATTTTCAATTTAAAAATTAGGCCAAGGAGTGATGGCGGGTAGCTGGATCGCTTGCAGTGTGCCTTGGCAGTTTTGATAATGCGAGGGCAGATGAACACAGAAGGAGAAAAAACGTGGTGCTTTCAACACTTAATTGATGCTAAGCATGCTTTAGTCAACAAAGGACTGGAGGTGTGTTGCGAAGGTTGTTGTTTATTGGGCATTTAGGCCATAACGGACAAAAACAAAGATAGGCCAACATTTGATCTTCACGTCGCCCGTGCTTTGTTCACGGCTTTTGGGCCTATTTTGAAGGATTTTGAGGTGATGCCTTTATAAAGTCGCTTGTAACTTGAGAACAATATGACTGATTTTTACAAACTAAATTTTCTTACCTGAGAGGCCCTTACATGAGATGCGACATGAAATTCATGCCGACATGACAATTTGAGAAAATACACACATGTTTTCACAAGACCCGACATTAAATATTCCAACGTTTGATGATCAACTGACTGTTTTCAAGATTTAGTTTGGTCCAGTTGTTGAATTAAACATTTTGGATGAATTAAATCTTTTTTGTTCTTCGTGTTAGTTTACCTTTGACAGAATATAACCCAGAGAAGACTACGAGACTGCTACGAAGAGGGCAAAGGAAAGGCAAATGACGCTGTAGGATAATGTTTGCAGAGGCTAAAAAATAGGCTACCAAAATAGGACAACGGGTGTATGCATGAAATTAACATTTATTAACACCAGCCGAAAAGATTCGAATGTCAAGGAAAGCTGAAGAGCAAGGAAAGTAAGATATAACTGATTTCTCTCGAGGACAAGTATAGACTTATGACATTTCGTCCCTTATCTCCCTGCGCTCTTTGATTTGCTGATATCACTTGGTAATAGAGACTCATACCATGACTATTTTAGAGTGGGCCCCTTTAGGCCCATATGGAGTGGTTCCGTATTGACCAATCAAATTGCTAGAATTTAGTTTTCAACCAATTAGGAGGCGCTATTTAGACGTACAAAAACGGTTGATACGGCCTAGAGTTCTAGTAATTTTTTAGCAGAATGTATAAAAAAAAGAGTTCTAGTAGCTGCGATGAATCTATTTTGTTTCTACAGAGGAAGATTACTGCTTGAAAGGTATGCATTTTGCAATTAGTGGGTCAGGAAAACATTATTCTTTGTACTAAAAATTTGCTTTTCAATGTTGCAGCTCTTTAAACAAGACTTTGGAGCGATTTTGTTGAGTGTGTGAGAACTCCCGCTAGCTTAGGCCATTTTGAAACAGGGGGCCCACTTTACAAAAGTAATTGTATGAGTCCCTATTGAGCAAGTGATGTCAGGAAATCAAAGAACGCAGGGAAACGAGGGACGAAAAGTCATAAGTCTAGGAACTGTATGGGTCTAGCTTGGGCCTAATCGACACTCTTCATACAGCCCCTTGGTTTAAGTTCCTGTAATAAGGTATAAGAAAGCACTCTCGTGCAAGAACTCTTTTCACTTTTCCATTTCCATTCACTATCAAAATATAAGAAAATAGGCAGAACTTTATTAGGCCATTGTAAGGATAGTCAAGAGAACGAAAAAAAAGCAAGTTGATTCACCATACCTCATCAACGATGCGATCTTGTTGTTTCCCAAATCCACGAGCTTTAATCTAGAAAAGTTTTGAAGATTTTAAATATCAAGGCAGGAACACATGCTCTTGTTTTGCAATCTCCAAGAACAACTTGAAACGTTGGAGATGACTGCGTTTTTCAGTGGAACTTCCTTTGGGTCTGCAGGGGAAAAGTGGGTGGGGAGGTCAAATGGGTAGTATTTCTTGCTAGAAAAAAGCAGACCCTGAACTGATAAATCAACACTCTATGCATGAAGGGTATTAGCGGTGAAGAAAGCGTGTGAGGTCGTAAAGCAGCTTCGCGGGATGCCCATTTGTCTCGAAAGAAGAAAATAAGAAAAAAAGAGCAAGCTGAACAAAGGAAGGACAAAAGATAGAAATGAGGAATGGAGGAAAGAAGAAATGAAAGGAAAAGGAAGAAAGGAACGAGAGGAAAAGGAAGAACGAAAAATGGAAAGGGAAAAAAGACAGGATGAAGAGAGAAAATAAAGACTGAGAATGTGAGGAGGAAGCAGGAAAGAAGAATAAAAGAAAAAGGCAGCACTGGTTGGTTGTGTTCTTGTTACTGCTCATATGCGTTGTGCAGCAGTTTAATAATGCTTTGAAGTCTGGCATAAGAAAAGATTGATAAAACAATACAAGGAAGAATTTCATGTTACAGTCGCTTCCCATGAACGTAAACATATTTTCTACCACTGGAGGGTATTTCGAGCGCTTGCAGCTGGAGAAAAACTGCAAATAAAAGAGCAATATTGATCCAACTTTTTCGTCCTACCCAGTTTACCGCAAATTTACTCATCTTACCCACAGCAGACCGCAGTATATGAAGTCGCAAGGTTAATTTCTGTCAAATATAGGATTAACAGAGCACATTGATAATATTTTCGAACTTTTCCTTCCTTGTTTTAGTTTCCTTTTCTTTACAAAGTGCCAGCTGCTTTTGCATGAGCCCATAAAAGTTTACCACTGAAATAAAACTGGAATGCATGAAATGAAACTGCTGAAAAGATTAGAGACCTTTCGGCCTAGCTACGCAATATGATAAAAAAGGCCACAAATTGACGTCAAGAAATTTTATCTTGACATCAGCTTGTTAAAAGGAATTGAAATACTTTTTTCTTCTTCATATTTGATATAACTTAAAAATAAGCGAAACCATGTACGAATATAAGGTATCTGCTTGATCTCACAAAAACATACTAGACGGGTATTCATCGAGACTGAGTCACGAAGCTAGAGGCTTGCAAAATATATCTTATTCTTATTGCTGCGGTAAAAATGAACAAAACATTAGAAATCAATANGATCTCACAAAAACATACTAGACGGGTATTCATCGAGACTGAGTCACGAAGCTAGAGGCTTGCAAAATATATCTTATTCTTATTGCTGCGGTAAAAATGAACAAAACATTAGAAATCAATAGCTAAAATAAATATTTAATTTCTATCGAAATTTCAGTATTGTAATAAGCAATTTCTGTGCATGAAGTGCAAACACCGGTAAACAAATAATTCATGAAAGGACCATTTTTTTTTAACCTATCATCCATAAAATATCTATTTCATCAAAGAAAATAAATAAAAAAGCAATGTCCCTTTTAGCGGGGATAATTCTCAGAGAACAACCTCACTTTCGTTTATGTAAATTGCAAATGGCCGCCAAGAGACCAAAGTGAGACGATCAGACAGTTCATTTCTATTTAAGAAAACATTGGATATATGTTATTTGAAAAGCAAAACCAAGATCATAATCAATAAAGAAACAACCAAGGACAACGTTGGATGGGTAAGATCTTTTAATATCATCCTGGGTCCCTAAACTGACTAAACTTTTACATAGAAGTTTTCAAAATTGAAGTGAAGAAAATTTTGCGATAAACAGCATAATCAAAATGTTGGTGAATTTTCAGACAGCATTGGTAAATATGAAAGTACGAAATGCAGTATATCTTGTATCATGCTCATACCTTTTACAAAGAGCAAGGAATTCTGGAATACTTTCAATCATATTATCATTAAGTCTCAGTTCTTTAAGATTCACCAAATTCTGCAATCAAAAATAGACAAGGTCAGGTCAACAAAATGACAATTTTTACCTTTAGATTACAACTTTCTATTTACTTGTTCAGACACGATCGCCCCCGTCTGTCCACAAGGACTACTTTTTAGGGGGCCGTAGCAAATTATTAAAAATCAAAATGAAAAACTAAGTAATTAGGAAATTAAGATAAAATGCAAAATATGAGAACAATTTTTTAATGATATTGTCAGGTTTTGTTTGAAAGTGGCAACGGCGGGTGCTAATTTGACGCCATATTCAAGTAGATTCCAAACGAAAAGAAACAGCTTCTGCCAATTGCTGTTTTCCAAGAAGGTAATGAAATATAAATTTCAGTATTTCACAATTTCCTGATACTTCCAGTAGGATTTTTGATAAACAATTTGGAAAGATATTATAGTCTAAGACCATTTAGCGATGAGTACATGATTGTGGCAGTTTCACTGCTTATGATATCAAGTTAGCCATTTTATATTGCGTATTAATGGCACAGCAGGCCAATCAAAATTGCCCCTTGAAACAATTCTAGCTATAAAAATCGCTCCTTCTTACAATCTTCATAATCCCTTCTCTGTACATGGGCCACACGCGCAATTAAGGAGCTGCAGTACTTTCGCTAGAAAATTTCTAGTTTTCCTGGAAAATGTAGTTCTTTCTTTCAATGATTGAATGCTTTCGGTCGGCTTCCTATGGCTTGGAGCTACTTATGAGAATCTTGCATTGAATTCTTGACAAAAAAAACAAATTACTATGGAGAAGAACACTTTCAACACGCTGAAAATCCTCACTGCATTTGAACTAGCAATAAAGAAATTAAAAATATTGATTCCTAATTCACTGGAAATGCAATGCTTTTGTTATCATCCCCATTTTATGAAAGGGTACTGGCTACACAATTTCTTAATGATGTCTGACCATGAAGTCTATTTTCATTTGCAGATAAGAACATAAAACTTCACTTTGAAAGACCTGTAGGTACAATGTTTTCAAGAACCAGCACATATTGTTCTTTTCAAATGTATGTTCTTCTTTGCGGGGTTTTCCTTAAACCCATCTTCTTGTCAAAGATCATACAGGTCTAAATTTGGAAAACATTCCATGGCCCTTTAACATGTAAAAACGATTACAACACATTCAATGCTTAAAGGGGCTCCGTCGTCAAACAGTAAACAAATCCGTAAACTCGCACGTGTCGGGGATTATTCATTGTTCATCCATTGTTCTCTGCAGTTTGTTTGGTGGCTTCACCCAAGCCACCAAAAAGTGACCGTTAAAAATCCACGTATATCCGAGCAATCGTAGAGGATATGAACGTTTGGCTTGTTCCTTAGTGAAGTACAAGGATTAATGCCCAAACAGCAACTTTCATTTTGAAAAAGATAGGAAAATCCTGTGTGATATCACCTTTCAAAAAACTGCAAAAATCGTCGTTTTGTTTACATTTTGACGACGGAGCCCCTTTAATGCTACGTATTGATTTTATGATAAAAACTATCATTGTTGTGTAATCACACTACACATACCTTTAAATCAGGAAGTTCACGGAGCTTATTATGTGACAACGACAATTTTGATAATCCAGTCAAACATGATATGTCAAGTTTCTCAATTTCATTATGTGATAAAACTAAAATATAATCATAAAAAAATCAGTTATCAATTCCACGCCTTTCTTTGAAATAAATAGCTTGGAAGGAACTTAGGGTTTTTCGCTGTAAATCTGCCGTGGCAATTTATTGATATCTTTATTGATTTCAATATGGTGGCATTTATTAAATTTGAGGCTATGACGTCATCAAATTTCTCAATCCTAAACTAGAAAAGCTACAGATTTCTGTTTGCGACCATATTGTAGACCTCCATAAACTATGGTTTTCTTGAAGGTTATGCAATGTTTCCTCTATTAGTTTAGGATTTACGATGATTTAAACTTTTTCAAGATTTTCCATGAATTTTTTCAAAAATAATCAAATTGCCGCTATTTTGAAAACAATCAAGATATCATAAAATTTCCACGGCAGATTCACAGCAAAATACCATAAGTTCATTTCAAGCCATCCAATTCGAAGAAAAATATAATATAATTTCACACCGACCTTTTTAAAGATTTGAAAGATTTTAGTCCTATGCTCGCTAGGACGTCAGAGATCGTTGATACAAATCAAAGACTGATCCTGCCATGTGAGTCGAAAACAAACATGCACCGTTTTGAAAATCATGAAAATGGTTATGTTACCGATCCTTAACTGTCTTTTCATGTGTGTGTGTATCAAGAACCAAGTAGAATTAATAGGTGATAGTTCTTCTGTTCTTCTGAGAGAGCAACAATGAAATTACGAGAAAATTACGACATGAAAAGCCTCAATTTGAGCAATGCAACTTCGAATTCTTAACCAAAAGTCTATAATTTGCGATTTCATATAACATTTCAAGTCCCGCACAACATAAGAGCTTTAACAAGGACATACGAAATGAATCTAAGTGGCAGTGCAGCATTAAAGGCAGTCTGTCACGCATCTGATTGGGTGATAATGACAATAAAAAGAACAGGAGAATTGAATGGCGGTTGAGCCACTGACTTTCTACGACCGTAGAAAGTGATAAAGATCAGCCCTCATTTGTCCTAAATAGAAGGTGCTGTGGCGCAGTGGTGTAATCCTCTGACTTTGCAGCCAGAACAGTCAGGCGGACAGGGTTCGATACCCGGTAGAGCCCCATCATTTGAGCATCATGACAAGGGGTCGCGGACCCGATTAG
>REGL01000827.1:0-11281 GCA_004194395.1 Aurelia aurita complex sp. Pacific | reverse complement strand
GCTAATCGCTTTGAGTTGAGGTGTCAATCAAACGCAACTGTTGCTATTGTATTACAGAATCCGCCCTTGTTCATGTTTTGGGGGTTCGGGCTGATCTTGTTCTTATTTATCGGGTGTTTTCTGCGATAAATCTATTGTCAAGGATACCTTTTAAACCAAATTTCAGCCTGGGTGTTCTTAATCCACTTGTTCTTTCGTGTGGGTTTTTACTGTATTATGAATGATGCGCAGATTTGAATAAGATATCAACTATTTTAAAGAAGAAAACATCATTTCACTAAAACTGGTCAATTAATTCTAAGATTACGGGATATTTTGCTTCGGGAGTTATTTTCAAAATACTTTACAGAGAACTGCAAATTTTCGAAAACTTATTCATGAAAAGGTTTGACTCAACTAGCGTGCCTTGCACGTGCCATCTCTTGTTGGCCCTTGTTGTCGCCATTTTCACGGCCCATATAGCCAACCAACAAAGGCCAAGGAAGAGATGGCATTTGCAAGGCTTGCTGCTTAAAACAGACCCTTTAAGCTTCGGTTACAAAAATAAAAGCGAGTATGATCATCTTCTAAAGAGCAAGAACTAATGATAAATATGTAAATAATTATCGGTAGCATATCTACGTTCCTTGGAAATAATTGATCTATTTGTCATCTTTCTAGAATTGAAAACAGATCGAAATTTGATCGTGATTTGTGGCTTTGATCAAGGCTTCTCGAAAATAGCTCCCGAGTAGAGTTGTTCAGAATTCAAAAAGGATATGATGAATATAGCAAACCAAGTTTCAGTATCTAATTTAGACTGTTTACCTTAAAATGCGAAGTAAATCATTAAAATCAATGCATAAGTTATGACTGCACGGCTCGGCAAGGGTTGATACATACATCATATTGAGAAACTCTGTGATTGCAAAGAAGACTATAATCTGTTTCAAAAAGTGAGCAAAATGTCTTAAATTACCCACGGATGATATAACGCATGATTCGAAGCAATAACGTATATAGCTTGATTTTCCATCTTTTTCTTTCGAGTTTCAGAGTTGTAAAGTTTGAAAAAGCCCCTTGTAAAGCAAAGCAAAGCAATCCTCTCGACTGATGGGGCTGTCGTGTGAAAAGTATAAGAAGTGAAAAAATGAAAAAGAAAGAATAGCCCATATTATTCCTTAATTTGAGGGCTATTTCATGGATGAAACAGGACTTTTACAAATGTTTAATGCATGTTTTGTATTTTCTCAAGGAAGAAGACGTTTTAACACGAACTTAACTAGCTAAAGGAAAGAACAAATGCTTGCTCAACAATGATGTTATGGAAACATTGTTCTCCTTGCAAACATTTTCAGAAGGAAAAACATTTTAGATGAATCGACCAGGAAGAATGAACGGTTCATTAAAAGTTTGCTAATATCTTCATATAATAAGCGAAAGGAAAACTACGTGGATGATTCAACTGATGTAGGTAATTTCTCAAACATAATACATTTTGAATTGTTGAGCCCTAACCTGACTTAGGCAAACAGAAACAGCTCAATTGATAATCGCGCAAACACTAGCGCCGACTGGTAGCTGGAAAAGTAATCACATCGAAAAAAGATAATCAGCAGACAGACTCATGTCACAACCATTCGGTGACACATTTAAAGAAGGGTCACTCAATGTAAGAATTCTTCCGAGTATTGACCTGGATTTGAATGGGTGTTGAATAGAACCTGCAGTATCAAAAGGGCTTCAGACAACATCGAACTTAGGAAGTGCTACTTGTAACAGCAAGGAACTCAATAATGCCAGATGCTACCACATAAAGCTGCAAGGGTGTTAACAGCAGGGAACTCAATGATGCCAGATGCTACCACGTAAAGCTGAAAGGGTGTTAAATTCTGCAACATAGAGCTGAAAAAGTACTACTTGCAAGGATATAAAGCCGAGAACCTGCTACATACTACAACATAGAAAGTGCTACGTGCTACAGTTGGAAAACGTGAGGGCGTTTTGCAGATGCAACAAGATAGCAGAAGGTGTTGCATCTAGCAAGCTAATCCCTTTGGTCGTATTTCGTCTGCTAAACTCATGATGGAGTCATTCAGATGCAAAACAAGTGGCTTGGCTTACTTTTGGACTCTCTTGTTAATCACTGCTCCTCTGATGACCACAGCAGCTAACGAGGAAATTCAACTTTACAATGAACATACAAACGTGCAGCAATGCGTAGACAGTGGACCAAGTGCCATCAAGGTAAACTGTGGGACAACCTACCGCGTATCATGGATAGAGTGGGCACCATATTTCTCACAAAATGGTACAAGGTTCAGTGGTATCTACAAGAAGATATTAGACATGCTTCAGTCGACATGTAAGCGTGGTTGCCGCTATATGCCTCTTATCAATTTAGGCCAAAGCTCATCTGTCATTGTGCCTGCAGAATCTGGAAATGCTTCAGGAATAACACTGCAGTTTGATAAACAGCCACTAGGTTCATACGCAAACCTGCTTGCAGAAATTAAGAAAGAGAAGACAAAAATGTCAACAACCAAGAATCCAAGACTCTTTTTGCCCGTCGCAGTGACTGAAGAGTATGACAAAACTGTCGATGGGTTTCCATTCTTGTTCTATGTTGATGCCAAAGTTCTGCATTTTGTTGAGAGGAAAGTGAAAGGAGACTTGCTGTCCTTGATATGGCAAGGTGTTGTGAATAGTTGGCAGCTTCTTGGCATTGTGCTGCTCCTTGCAGCGTTATTTGGGATGGTTGTCTGGCTTGCGGTGAGTACTGCTTTTACTTTGATAATAGAACCCACAGGGCATTTCACCAGCTAGGGGTGCGCGCCGCAAGGATTTCTATTATGAGCCAATCCTAGAATATAGGGGAGATTTTAATTCACAATCTCAGAATGTGGCCGAGGCTTCCAACCTGTGTTTCGACTGCAAAACAACTTGAGAATTGTTGATTTTCCTTCCCTAACATTATCAGAGCTTTTGTAAAACTTAGACCCCAGTCCCAGAAATTTCCAATAATATTGCAACCCATCCACATAATTTTGTGCCAAAAACTACCTCATGTAAGACAGTTTTTGTTAACTGAATTTTTTCACCCTGTATGGAGAATTTAAAATGATAATAAAATAATGATAACAATAATGACCGGATAGTGGAGTATGAAGGTATGAAGTGCCCCTGCCTCCGCGCTATAATATCGCTTTGATTAAATGTAGGATCGGGGTAATTTGAAATGGTCAGAATTGATTCAAAGCATAAAGCTCACACTTTCCAACGAGAAAATTTTATCTCATGCTGTAAATATCTCAGATGCTCAAGATTTCGAAAATGATGGCATGGTCTCATTTTACATACTCATTGTCGTACAATGTTCGCCGTCGTTCGGCAGTCTTTCTTGACTGACGGGGTAACCGTGTTTAAAGAATTTGAAATGAATTAAAATGAACATTTGTTATTTTGGGGGTTTTCCTAAGCTTTACTTTATTTTGCCTCTTTTCAACATGGTGGTTTCTCAAAGAGAAGTTCCGAAACTGAGAACAAAAGCGACATTTTGCATTTTGACTAATCAAGCGACGAGCGACAAATCAAATTTTCTTCAATTATCGCTGGACATAAACCTAATTAAAATTTTTATCCTAAATGAATATCCTGCTGTGACAGAAATCCGCGGATACATAATTTTTATGAGGCAGCTGGCCAAAGCTTGCTTATCAGCTACAGTAAATATGTCTTTATTTTCCAGGAAAGAAACAGCAATTCCGACGACTTTCCATATGAATTCTCTGCAGGTGCTGCTGTTGGCTTTTGGTTTACTTGTGTTACCATGACAACTGTCGGGTACGTGTCTGTTTCTTATGATTATTCAATTTCAAATTCATTCAATAATTCAATATTCGATAATTCAATTTCAAATTAAACGGAAACAGCGCTTGTTTTTTTGTTCATTAACAGCGCTTCTTGAAGGAGAAAAATGTTAAAGCATAGTTAAAGTGCACTAAAATGTCAAAAATTGCACAACTAAATGAAAACGTCGCCGCACTGTCTTCGGTGAATTCTAGTAGTTGTGACGCAGTGGTGTAATCCTCTGACTTTGCAGCCAGAACAAACAGATGGACAGGGTTCGATACCCGGTAGAGCCCCACCATTTGAGCGTCATGACAAGGGGTCGCGGACTCGATTCCAGCACTTGGCGGTAAAATCCGCAACTTCACCTTCATCCGCACCTTCACTTCACCTTCACCTTCAGTTGTAGGTAAAAGGAAATGAAAGGATCACTGCTTTCCAAACTTTTGTGGCATTAATTAAGCTTTTCATGTGGGGGGCGTGGCGGGCTAGAGGGTCGTTGGGAGTAATGTAACGGTGGGACATATTTGCCATTTCAAATTCGGGAGCACAAATATGTTTTAAAAAGCATATCAGATTGAAACATCCTTGTTGTAGTTATGTTGCTTGATCATTAATCTTCCCAGAGATGCTTTTAGAGATGCGCTATACTTTGTCCATTGTCAAGCAGGGCATCAACAGTCACCCGTGCAACAGTACGTTTTGGTCAAGTTAGTGATGGGTGGATTCCGGTGGATTCATCATTACGAATACGTTGAAAATTAGTGTTGTTTTATTGATGCTCTGTGTATCTGCAGATGTCATGCTCCACTTCAAATTGCTGATGCATAATTGTCAGTCTTTGAGCAGGAGAGGCTCAACTCTAAAAGGACCCTTTAAACTCCTACGAATGAGCTGTTGGGACTTTTATATTAAAATATGTTACCTTCTACCATACTTTCTACTTACTACCACTTTTCAATACTGCAGCGATGATATCATTGGGAGCAAAAGACAGTTAATATCGTATGGCCATTAAGATAAAGATATGCAAATAAATCAACACTAAATAAACAACTTTATATATGCTACACATACGAATAGATACTGATAAATACTGGAACCTGTTTCACATTGGATGAAAGGATGAAAGACCAGTATAGGCGCATGATAATATAATAAATAATAATAATAATAATAATAATTACTTTGTTTAAGGTTGGCGTAGTGTATAGCACTAGACTAATTAATGCCAACCATTATCAATAAATATCAAAATGCCCGGGGGGGGGGTACTCCCATTATGGCCTAACAGGAGGGTCCAGTCCGTTTGAGGGTCTTAAGAAATGGCTACCAAATGGCCCTATTTGTCAAACTCTTACTAACAATTGGCGGTATTCCAAGATTCCTGGCCAGTTATAAGATTTCAACTCAGTTAGCTCCTCCGCATGGCAATATAGTCATTACAGCAATAATTACTGTTGAATTTTGAAGTTTGCAATCAGTTCTACAATAGAAGATTTTGAAAACTGCAGAAAATGTTTGCTCCCAGATGCTCCCAAATGGCCCAATTTTAGCTCCACGAACTTCCTTTTCTGTAAAAAGATACTACCATCTGAGGGTATTTTTCAAAATTTTTGCTTTGGCCCTCTTTAACACTGACTGGACCCCCCTGTCAGCCCACAATGGGAGTACCCCCCGGGCCAAAATGTAACCTAAATGTAACCTAAATTGACAATAACATCTTTACATAATCTACAGTTGCATGAAAATATTCCAAAACTTAATTTATCTTTTAAAATGCTCTAAAGATCGGGACTTTTTCATATGCAATGGCAAATCTCGCCAGAGATTCTGCCCCAGAAAACTCACAGTTTCTAACCCATAGGCTGTAGTCCTAGGTTTGCGTGCATAAATGTTGCTAGCCTGCGTGCAGACTCTGTGTCCAAGAATCTGCAAGCAGGCTAAGATGTTGCTCGTAACCCTTACGTTGTAATGTATTTCTCTCTCTGCGAACACGTCTATCATGAAACATCCAAATCAATGGACAGTAGCTAAAATGTGACATTACGTAAGCTTTCATGACTTTTCTAATTTTTTCTTCAGGCATATACGTAGAGGCCCTTGCAAGAGCATGTAGCTTCTGGCTTGCTTCGTACACACCATGTTCACGTGTTGCTTGAAATTTAGCTTGTGGTCAATTACAACGCCCAACAATTTTTCTTCTTTACTCTCTTTAATGACAGAGGAACCAACTCTTATTGGGATTTCAGTCTCTTTCTCGCCAAATACGAGGAGATGCCGAAAAATAAGAGCCTAAGATGAGAGTACAACAACGACAACAACTCATACCGTCAATTATCCCCTTCCAGAGTCCCTCCACCTCAATACACTGTGCCAATGCTGTCAGATCCAGGATTTCAACTGTTTATTTGAAAGCAACGAGACACGCTCAATTCAATTAGGATAATACGCAAGAGCTATTTTGTATGAATCTAGGCTAAATACAAATTGTTTGATTTACATCTAGTACCCCCTAGCCCCCTGATTCAGCCTCCTAGGCTTTAAAAGGTTAATTAAGTTTCAAATTTTTCATTTCTAATAATTCCCTGCACAGAGGTAGGCATACATACAGGTGCATTTACGGTTTCTTCTTTCATTCTCGATGTACTTTAGATATGGAGACAAATCACCGAAATCATTTATTGGAAGAACTGCAACTTTGACGTGGATGCTTATTAGTTTATGCCTATTCCCTCTGCTTATGGCTAATTTCACAAATTTGATCAATGATGGAACAGTCAATTCTTTGTTTGCTGTTAAGGTAGGTTTTATCTTCTGCTAGCAAGGGTGAATTTTGCAAAACAAAGGATACAGCTATGTTTTAAAGACAAAGCAATTTGACAGTCTCAAGAATAGATTTCACACTTTCAATGCAGCCTACCATAATGTATTTCTTTTTCTGTCTATGTTGAATTCATATTCTTCAGGAAGGCAAATCGCTTTGTAATTCCTGGAATCTTTTGTTTTACAAAATTTGCCCTTGCTTCTACTACTGCATGATGACTTTGTGAATGGTCAGCTTCATGGACGTAGACAGCTGTTAGGTTAGACTGATTATATGGCCGTAGATATTGCTATTGAAAGGCTGCCGGATGCTCCTAACTATGAGCGGTCTCGGTCTGGTGTCATAGTCTCGTTTTGAATAGCGATTACTAGGACTCATCGTAATCAGTCTACTGTTAGGTTATACTTTGAACAAAATCACAGATTCTGTAGCACAATAGCATCAGCTGCTTTTGATTGACACTGCAAGCAATTCAAAGCGATTAGCGTCTGAAGGCAAAGGAAATTCTGTCAACCAGCAATTCAAAAACAAACATGCCCTGAAACAGGTATGGCAAACTGTCTTATTGTGCACGCGAATGGTGGTTTCTTAGTGAGAAGTAATGAGTTTACAACGAAAGAAGAAGGGTAAATCTAAGGATGAATCTATGGATCGGCTAGCACATTTTGTTTATTTCATTCAGAAACTGAGCAGACGATACTTCAATACTCGTATACTTAGGGCTCAAATGAAACAATTACTTCTTAGTCAAATGGCTCAAGAGCAAATTTCGTAGTTAGTCTTTGACTTGAAGTGGAAAACCTTTGACAAATATTCAAGTAGGCTACCCAGTAGATTTTTCTGTGGACCTACAAGCAGGAACAATTTTTTGAATTGGAAAATCAAATCATGTTAGTCACAATTTGAAAATCGACGTACACTATCGAATCGTTAATGTTGGAGGCGAGATTACTTTAATTCGATATTTACTCAACTTGTTTCATTGGCCATAGGTTGGTGTAATGAGAGGTCGCCCTGAGGCAACATGCGCCAGAAAAGACAATGCTGATGTCAAAGGTTGGTCCATGCTGATTGTTGATTTCTGAATATTCCTTACATGGGGACTTATTTTGACAGTAGGTGCAGTGTGTGCCAATAGATGTGAAAAAACGGTTTCTGCTTTCCGTTGTTTGGTTGGTGTTTGGTTTTTTGACCGTTTTTGTTATATTTCTTTGTTGGTTGCTTGAGAGATGTGCATGATCACACCTCCTGTGTTATTGTCATCCTGTGAATCGTTGTTTTTTCGTAGTTTGGTATGCATTCATTGATCTAAATTTGTTTCTATTTTCTATATCTGGGATGTGTCCTAGATGGAAATCGCTCTGGGGAGTCAATGGTAACTAGGATGCTTGGAAAAATAAATGTCAAGCAAAAATTTCTGTACAGAAAGCAAAACTACCTGGATAAATCGCTTCGCAGGTTGCTTTTAAATGCTCTTATTCAGCCTCATTTTGATTATGCATGCACTGCGTGGTATCCAGGGTTGAATAAGACTGTCCAAAAAATCCAGACGGCACAAAACAATGCATTCGTTTATACCTGAATTTAAAAAACACAGCATATATTGCGGTCACAGAATTCAAGGCTATAAATTGGCTCCCCACAAAAAGGCAGGATAGATCAATGTGTCTGTGTCAACATAATGAAATTTTTCAAAGGAACGGCCCCAGCGTTAAGCGTACATTGCTGAAATATTCCATCCAGTCAGCCAGGGCCGAACAACACGAAGATCAAAGTTCAAATTGGATATTCCATTTCGAAAAAGTAATGCTGGACAGAAATACCTTTCTTATCTAGGGCCCAAAACATGGAATAGTCTTTCGTCTGAGATGATGTCAACAAACAACATCAACATGTTCAAACATAAGATCAAAGAGAATTTTTTCGAAAATATACAGAATAGGAAGATGACATATACAGGGTGTCCCAAAAAAGTGTCCGACATTTAAATTTGAATATATCAGAGACTACTTGATGCATAAGAACCATTTGGAAATGTTTAGAAAGCTGAAACATATAATATTCTATTGAGACTATTGCAGTTTAAATTTAGGAATTTTTAGGAACCCAGGGGTCCTTAAAATTGACGCTAATTTTTTAATGTTTTTCACTCTTCGCTTTACTATTCTCCAATGTTATTCTAATTTCTAAATAGACTTGTCCAGATAGCCCAGAAAACCCAATTAAAGTACTTTTAGAAACCTGAGAATGTAATCCGCAAACTTGTAAAATTTTCAAATCGTAGTTGCAAGACGGGGGGACATCTGAAACTTAGTTATGAAGAACACAGTCGTTCTAGCCCGTTGGTAGTGAAAATGTCAAATTTGTTATTTTTCTGTCCGTTATGCAAGTTTTCCTCTTTGAAATTGAATGCATTTGGGACAGTTACGCAGTTTCTTTGATGGAATTTTCAAATTTGTTCAATCATTCTATCGAAACCAGGCAATAATCTTTGTTTCTCCAACTCTGTAAATTTCAATGTCAATTTTGACATAATGCACCCCTGCATTGTCTGGGGTAACATACCTCCTTACCAGTGGTAGCAGTTAGATTTCTGGTAATTTGAGTAACTCACATTCAAATAATGAAACTTGAAGCTTTTTTCTACTAACAAAAGGGCTACTTTGGTTTCCCAACGGTAAATATCACTAAAGTTAGACAACAGTAGAGCAAAGGCGAAGAAAACATGCAAAAATGTGTAATAACTTTGAGAAACCCCTAGTTTCTTAGTATTTGTCAAATTTGAACTGCGATAAATTCAACATAAAATTACATGTCTCAGTTCTCAAATGGTACCAGAACGGTTAATATCTGTCAAATATTTTCGGATGTATTCAAATTTAAAAGTCGGACACTTTTTTGGGACACCCTGTATGTCTCCTATTAAGACTCGTCGTCATCTCTCCCGATCATGGCATGGTCTTATAAACCGTGTTTTATACCGAAACAACTGCAATTCTTTTTTTTCGTTGTACCAGCACCTCTAAGGGGACCATTATGGAATTAAGGTCATCTTGACCTTTTAATGCTATCCCTGCCACTGTAGCTAATTAGGGGTGTTTTCCTTTACGTTTTTAACCTTATATAATGTATTGTATCTATTTTATCTTATAAAACATGTACATATTTTTTAATTGTGGCAAATGATACATACATACATATATGTTATTGTCAACGATACCTGGAGGGGGGTCTGCTCTGTCCGACAATAAGTTCATTGTTTACAAACACTTTTGCCCAGCTAACGGCGGATTTTGACCGAAAAGGCAGATTTTTCAAAGGTTTTCCAACATTGAGAGGGGGGCTGCAGGGGGGCTGCCGCGATCTCAGCCCCCTGGCTCGTGGGCTTATGCTGTGGAGGGGTGAGTCAAAAAAACTACACATTTAGCAGGCTGTTGAATAGAAAGTACACGGCCGATATTCAAAATTGAAATGTTAAATGATCACTCAACGGCTAACTTAAATCATTGGATGTGATAATGTGTTTTGGTAAATCACTCAAATTTTAAATCCAGAAGTTAGAAAAATGCTGGAATTGCCAAGAAAATCGTGGACCAGAATCGAACGTGGAATGCCGGTTCGGTTCCCATACACATTCTTTACAGCATATTCTTAATTTCTAGGTTTAAAAGATTAATGATTTTACCAAACAAAATTTACACATCTAAAACTAGCCTTTGTCTGATAGATTGACTCTGATAGATCTGCTACTTTTGAATATTGATGGCATTTTCCTTTCATTACCAACCAGAGTTCGACACATTCGAGAAAGCGTTGGATGCCCTTGCAAACAAAGAAGTCAATGGAGTCTTGATTGAGAAGAATTCAGCGATAAATGTCAAGAGCTTAGTTGAAAGCAATGGATTGCGTATTTCAAGATCATTTCAATGTAGCCTGAGGATTGGTATCGCCGCTGAGCCTCAATGGGACCCTAAAAACAACAAAACAGTTGTCAAGTCAATCCAGAAAATGAGACAGATGCACGAGCTTTGCTTAAAGGAGAAATGCCGCAAAAAATTATATGGCGAAGCAGTAAACGCCGCTCAGAAGCAAAAACAGGTATTTATCTCAAAACTGTTTTGTGCGTGTGTTGTTTTTATAGCAAGTGAAATGAAAATACCGATAGAGTCAACAAAAGGTTCCTTTAAATTTTTTTGTAGCTCACCAAAGATTAAGCTTATGTAAATCCTGGTAAAAATTAATTGAAACAAAGAAGTGTTGGCTATCTATCAAGTTTATGTTAACCAGCAAGAGGGTCTTTAAATATTTGTATGTCATGATATGCAACTATCTAAGAATATAGGACACAAGAAAAGTTGATCAGCGCTTCTTACAGGCAAAACGTTGACCAGAGACGGGCCTGCTTTTACAAACTAAGTCAGGAACCACTGTGCTGATGATGATTTTCAGCCAGCACAGTGGGTCAAACAGTTCATTCGAAATAAATGGCGTTATCAAAAGACAGCAATTTGCTCTTAGATCCACGCTTGCACAGATTCACCTCACCTGTGGCACCGAGTCGTGTTCATATGCAAAACTTCTATCCCACTTGAGTGAAATCTTGAAAGCTTTCAAACTATTCTTACC
>REGL01000826.1:131317-146931 GCA_004194395.1 Aurelia aurita complex sp. Pacific | reverse complement strand
TCAGCAAAGGGGGCGATGTTTGGTACAGTTAAAATTGTCGCGATGTTTGATGTGGTCTAACTACGTATTATCGCAATGTTTGATGTGGTCTAAGTACCTATTGTGGCGGTGTTTGGTACAGTTAAATAATTGTATCTTTCTGTAATACCAAGAAACGAGGACGAGCTTGGCCATCGAAATCTGTGCATGATATCTTTCAATCTTATCCATAACAATACCAAGAAAAAGCCTTGTGAAGAGATGATCTGGCCCATAATTTAATTTGAATGTAAAGGTCAAATCAAATCTAATCCGATAATGCAAAAATTGGAAGATGATTTCTCGTAAATTCTGCCAGGAATGCATTGTGTAAACGAAGCGAGAGCTTAATGTGCATATATATACTCAACCAGGTTAGAGTTTCCAGGTTCAAAAGAGACTGCTTGAAGGTAGCGAAAATTCCCAGAAAGTAGAACGATAACGTGTAAGTTTATTTTAAATATTGATATACAGACTCAAATGTTATGAAATTACCAAATTCTGTTTAGCCTACAATGAACTGGATTATTGAAGATAATTTAACGATAATCTCTGGTGAAATGAAGCAAGAGAGTCTGTTTGCAGTTTTTTATTTTATTGATTTATTTTTCTATTCAATTGAAAATTTTACAATAGCAAACTACTTCAAGGGGTTGTACAACCCGTCCTCTCTGCGTTGTTCTGCGTGGCTCTGCGTGTCACGTCATCGAATGTGTTTAGGCTAAACACAACATAGCTAATGGCGATTTTGCACAGATAGTAGTAATTCAAAGTATCTGCGACACTCTTGGCGATCGAAGCTTTGGTGGAGGATTTGCTCTATTTTTCTAACGCCAAATAGTTGGAAATTTTTAATGGATATCAAAATTTCAATCACATTTCATAGACATAGACAAGAAAACATTGCAATGAAACTTACGTAGAAGCTGTGATGAAGCTGGCCGCCATTAAAAACCCAATGCTTTAGTCACGATCGCGGGCTGTCCCGTACTTTCCGATTGTTTACAAAAATCATGTACAGCCCCTTTAAGACACTTCATATGAACTGTTTTACGACACTGCATGGACGATACCACGCGGAGCAAAAGACAATGACTACCCCATGGCCATTGACACAAAGAACATGAAACTGGATTTAAACTAGATATACCAATACAAAAAGCTGCAACTAAACGATTAAATACTTATAAATACTGGAGACAGTTTCACATTGGAAGTCAGGCCTGCATAGGCGATACTACTGATCAACAGAAACCCCAGACGAGAGAACAACAACGACAACAATTGCTGCCGCCACTGCTCCCTCTCCGGAGTCCCCAATGCTCAAGACGCTGCACCCATGCTATCAGATCAGGGTTTCTAGTTCATATTATTGTAGATTTGAATGTGTGAATTATTTTTATTTGCAGAGAGAAGAGAATCCAGACGCACTTTTACAACAGCGAGAGATTCAAACTGTGGTGTATGATGCCAACACATTAGCAGACAGAGCTAACAACAGTAAGTCTGAAGGTTTTTCTGAATTTTTTAATTACCTGATCAAATTACAAGTGCAAGTTTCCATGAGAAAGCATTATGGACCAAAATATTGAAACACTGCTCCATGTTATCACTACTCTTCTCACTCCAGTGTAGTACTATCATGATTTTTTTTCAGTAATTCATTTTAGGTGGGCTGGAAGCATTCATAGCTATTTAAAGCTAATTTAAGCCCACTATGCGTGCCGCATCCAGGCATGGGACCCCTAGTTTAACTCCGAAAGACGGCGATATGAGCTGCGAGATCTGGAGTTTGACCTCACTCGAGTGAGCTTAACTTCAGTTACCTGACAGAAACTGTGTACGCCGCTCGGCCACTCACCCCACAAATGCAAGTCATGGGCGGGGGGCTGTCTTTGTACAGTATTCGTACTTATTTAACTGTTCTTGATAAACAAAATGATAGCAAAGGGTAAAGTTTTAAGTTTTACAAAGCTCTTATCATTTCTGCTTTTAAGCGAAAAGTAGGAAGGTCGTCTAATTTTTGCTGAGCGGTCTTCTCGATGTGGAGATCCAGATTCATTCATTCCTATATTTTTTCGGCTGGTGGAGATTCGAGTTTAAATGTGGAGACCCAAAAAAATAGGTAACTAAATTTTACATCAACCTTTTTAAAGATTTGGAACCTATGCTGGCTAATCAGCCCTTACCCAGTTTAAATTTGGAGTTTAAATGTTTAGTAAGTTTAATTTGAATTTTGGCGTGGTGATTTTACTTGTGCAATGGGTTCTTGGATGGGATTTCTCTTCAATAATCGATATTGTTTCTCGCCACAGTGGATACTTGCGTCAGTGGAATCAATAAAGTCTTAGACAGTGGAACACCTGATGAATTAATGGCATGGCTGCAGAAACCAGATTCGTTGTTACCCAGAGTCGACCCAAGCAGACCTTATCTGTATTATGACAACTTGAAACGTGCAAGACTCGATAAAGGCCAGGTAAGGTTGTTATTAGGGTTGTGTTACCCAGTGTCGACCCAAGCAGACCTTATCTGTATTACGACAACTTGAAACGTGCAAGACTCGATAAAGGCCAGGTAAGGTTGTTATTAGGGTTGTTGTACAATTTGCAAACTTGAGAAACTTTGAAATTTTGGGCACAATTTCCCCTAGGTTAAATCATTTCGAGCATATTGGGGCATAACGATATTGGCGCAATATCGCAATTCAATTCGACATGTATTGTGTTATTTGTATTCTCCCTTGTTAAACAACTATTTGTTTCCTAGATATTATGTTACTTGTTATTTATTTGTTAGCGACCCAAACTAGATAAGCTTGCTTTGGGTAAGTCAGGTGGAATACAAATTTTGATGATGGTATATCATATTTAGATTTTGTACTCTGCAAAGAATATTGAGTGTACATTTCTATCTGAATATAAGAAAAGAATATTGCATTGAATTAAAAAGGGGGCTTTTGTCATGAAAACGATCTGACCAGTTGGCATCGTCCGTGACATATTAACGAATTAGTGACATTCCAAATACCTTCGTGGCTCTGCGGTTAAAGTTCTGTTATCATGCAAGTGCTATGATTTTTGGCCGATAGATGAAGGTCAAAAAGCTGTCGGAAACTTTTACTGCCACAGAATTTTCTACATTTATTACATTTATTACATTCATTATATTTATTAAGTTATTTTCATATTTTTCAGGATCTATCACACGATGACTTAACACTCTTGATAAAAGGTAAAGTACTGCACAAAGATGTCCTATATTTACAATTTCTTTGAAAATTTTGCTTTGAGAAATTCAATGACGAGTTGTTTAAGGAATGCGCATATGAATCAAAAGTTGACAATTTATAGATGCAACTTCAACACATCAGTAGTTGCAACTTCCAAAACTGTTGACGTTTAGTGCTTTGATCATTTTATGTATAAAACCCAAATCAGTTTAGAGTTTGTAGTTAGTCTGTTGGTAATTGTATGGAATTCCTTGGACTACATTACCACATGCAAATGTGTGTGGACTACAACAGATGCACACCACAGCAGTACAGGTATTTTTATATGGTAACAAGCACCATCATTGGTACTGCACCTGACATTTACGTTTGGTGATAAATTGAGGAAAAAATTCATTTCTATGACGTCAGTCATGCAGAGTAAAGGGAGAAACACACAGAGTACCACAAAAATATTTTTGCCATGTAAATTTGAAGCTTTGAATTTGTTGCTTAATTTTTATTAGTGCATCGCGGTACTTTTTACTTTGGAAGAGTGTACAGGAGGAAGTTTCTCTAAAAAGGGCACCAGAAAGTTTTACGGCGCATCAGAAACATAACAGTATGAATGATGCTACATGGCAATAATCCTTTATTGTTTTCATTGACTGACTAGTTGGGGAATTTATCTGTCAATGAAGCAATTAATCAATCAATCAATCAATCATTCAATCATTCAATTTTACAGTGCTTACTGCTGTTGCCGGAGTAAACAATGCAATTGACGTTGGAGATTCGAATGCATTAACTGATGCATTGAAGAATGAAGAAGCTGCTTTGGATGGTGTGGATGAAACATTAGGATCAAGATACTTATCACATTTTATTGCTGTTAAAAATGAAAAGAGAGAGGTATTTCATTTCTTTGTTTCCTCAATGTGCCCCAAATGCATTAGAAAATGTTATGAAAAATGCTCTGAAAACTAGATGATAGACAAAATCGGCTAAGATTTGTTTTCCCGTTTCAAGTCATACAAGCAGACTGTTGGGGAATTTTATTATTATACTACTGAAGGTGAAGGTGAAATTACGGTTTTTAGCGCCAAGTGCTGGGATCACAGAAGTAGCTAAGCGCTAATCGAGTCCGCGACCCCTTGTCATGACGCTAATATGGTGGGACTCTACCGTGTATCGAACCTTGTCCGCCTGACTGTTCTGGCTGCAAAGTCAGAGGATTACACCACTGCGCCACNGCTGTTGCCGGAGTAAACAATGCAATTGACGTTGGAGATTCGAATGCATTAACTGATGCATTGAAGAATGAAGAAGCTGCTTTGGATGGTGTGGATGAAACATTAGGATCAAGATACTTATCACATTTTATTGCTGTTAAAAATGAAAAGAGAGAGGTATTTCATTTCTTTGTTTCCTCAATGTGCCCCAAATGCATTAGAAAATGTTATGAAAAATGCTCTGAAAACTAGATGATAGACAAAATCGGCTAAGATTTGTTTTCCCGTTTCAAGTCATACAAGCAGACTGTTGGGGAATTTTATTATTATACTACTGAAGGTGAAGGTGAAATTACGGTTTTTAGCGCCAAGTGCTGGGATCACAGAAGTAGCTAAGCGCTAATCGAGTCCGCGACCCCTTGTCATGACGCTAATATGGTGGGACTCTACCGTGTATCGAACCTTGTCCGCCTGACTGTTCTGGCTGCAAAGTCAGAGGATTACACCACTGCGCCACAACACCTTCATTCATGGAAAGTTTTCATGGCACGAAATATTTTGATGAATTCAAAAGATGGTATCTTGAAATGTATGTAAACAAACCTTAGCCGATTTTGTCTATGTACTTTAAGAAGAATTCCACATCCAAATAACCTCGCGCATTTTTTGTACTTCCAATCAATTGTTCTTTAAAATATTCACTCTTAGTGCTGGTTTAATCAGAACAAGAACCGAATAGACGAAGGCATAGATATTTGATTATTTAGGTTACAGATCCTGAGCACATGACTAGAATGAAGTATGATATCAGATAACAAAATTCAGTGACGTTATCTAAAGTGAAGCTTGAGAGTTGACGAAAGGGCTTTTATTTTCTTGCTGCTAAAACATTTAATGCACTACCCTTCCCCCCTCCCGAAGTTAGGAGCATAAAATATAGAACTGTTTTTAGGAAAGCATTAGAAGAACATTGTAAAGAGGCATTATTATTGCTGTTATTAATTCTATGTGAATTTTCTTTGTGATTGTTGACCTTTTTAAGGCTTTACTTTTTCTAACCCCTGGTGGTATCATGTGAATGCAAAAAGTCAGCAAGTATTGTAAATGCCCCCTTGTTGGGAGGATCTGTCGTCTGTCCCAAATTAGATGTCACGTGAAAATTCCTGCGAAAACACAAATTAAGGTGTTTTGTATATGAGTAATTTTGCTTTTACGCAAATCTCGCATTTCGTCACAAAGAGAGAGATTGACGCATTGAAATTTCATCTCTAGGAGCTTGGCGTTCAACATGAAGATCTGAATCAAATTGAAATTCAAGCTTTGGTTGAATACGTAAACACAGAGGTTCAAGAAGAGAATGATCGTAAGTTTAACAATTCTCCTTTTCACTTTGTCTCTCGTTATCAAACTGTTCATAAATCAATAACACTGAAATATTCTGTTGTCACACGACAACAACAAAGTTCTGTCAAGCGCGATTTTTGGCAGATTCTGTGCGCAGATGCCTGCAACTGCAAAGAAAAGAATATGTGGTGAACGAGGAGAATATACACGGGTTCACGTTTCGGTTATGAAATTTGGATTCCTAGTCTCTGAATGGGCGTTGGGTCGGTTAAGATTGTTCCATCGTGGTGGAGCCTGTTTGTCTGCTATCCCGGAATCTCCTGCTTCTTCTTTCCCACGAAGCTTGTTGTTAATACATAGAACTTTGTTTCAAGGAATGGCTGCATTGCCTTCATGNAATTCAAGCTTTGGTTGAATACGTAAACACAGAGGTTCAAGAAGAGAATGATCGTAAGTTTAACAATTCTCCTTTTCACTTTGTCTCTCGTTATCAAACTGTTCATAAATCAATAACACTGAAATATTCTGTTGTCACACGACAACAACAAAGTTCTGTCAAGCGCGATTTTTGGCAGATTCTGTGCGCAGATGCCTGCAACTGCAAAGAAAAGAATATGTGGTGAACGAGGAGAATATACACGGGTTCACGTTTCGGTTATGAAATTTGGATTCCTAGTCTCTGAATGGGCGTTGGGTCGGTTAAGATTGTTCCATCGTGGTGGAGCCTGTTTGTCTGCTATCCCGGAATCTCCTGCTTCTTCTTTCCCACGAAGCTTGTTGTTAATACATAGAACTTTGTTTCAAGGAATGGCTGCATTGCCTTCATGCAAAGATACATACAACTTTGTTATTGAAACTTGATCTGATTGGTAAGTTTGGGTTTCGCTGAATTAGGGAAAAAGATGTAGTGGAGTTTTTGTCGAAGCATTCATAATTGGATTAAGAGCTGGAAACCAAGTAAAAGAAAGAATTGAGAATGTCAGTTACTTCTCGGAGTTGACTAGATCTTTTTTTGCTAGATGAGAACCGTTGATCAGAGGTATTTGCAGATATGTCTCGATTTGAGCATGATTTTAGAAATTGTTGGTCAGTGGTAATCGTAGAAGTGTCACCAGTAAACAAAAACTATTTGTCATCAAGATTATTTTACTCTGACACAGGTCATAGCAAATTTAAGATAAGATCCAAAACAAACACACTGTTTCGAGCCGATTTCTTTTGGGCCGTTGTAATAGACAATTTCGGAAACTGTGGTGTCGGGGGGCATTTGACCAAGATGCATTGCGTTAGATGATCGTATCTCTGTAGAATCACTGTTGATTCCATTATAGAACGCAATGCAATCTTGGTCAAATGCCCCCCGACGCCATCTTTTCCGTAATCGTCTATTGACCTTGAAAAACTTTAGTGGGCTTTCGATTATCATACTTCAAATGACTGCATTTTGCATGCGTGTCGTTTCTGTCTTTAATATCATCTGACATTTAGTGTGACCAGTGTGAAACAAAATATTCTTGCTGCCAACAAAATTGTTTACTTCGAATATAATCCGCGCGTTTTGCCATGTTTTCATTCCCCCTGGAAATATGACTTTCCATGATGTGTCTCCCTAACGAAATGTATAGAAGTAAAAGAACAATATTTATGTCAGTGATCATTAAGAATAGGTAATGCTGAAGGTTGACCATCCTTATTCAGTTGCTGATTAAATGAGAAAAGTTTGGCGCCTTTGTCTGTGAAATAAAACAAGTTGAATACAGTCGGTTGCATGTTTATTCCTTTTATATGAATGGTTTGCTATTTTGTGTGACCTTACATGATTTAAGATCCTATGAAAAATAAATAACCAGCAGGTGTCTCTATACGGCCCATTTTTAACACGGATAAGGGTACTCTGCATAGAACCACCACCGACAATATGTTTTTCTTCTATTTCAAACTTCCATCACCATGCTTAAGACATTCGTTAGCAAACATATTAATAACGGAGATTTGAAGGAAAGCCCTAATGTAAGAAGGAAAAAATTGTTGAAGGCATTTGTCAGTGAGCAGAATGGGGACATGTTTTTGACTCTTCTTGCACGTCATCGGCATTGCTGCGAAAAATGGCAAGTTGGATTCAAGGCCTCCCATGGTGAGTGTGTTTTCGTATTGTCGTTAATTGCATGATATCACAGGAGGGGATTGCTCAGCGTTGTTCAGTATAAATATAAGAACCTTCATTTGTTTAGAACACACAGCGTGAAATTTAGGATTTTTAACGCTGTGCTGGGTTTATAAAGAGAAGATACCGGTTGATAGTTCCAAATGAGCACGATTTTTGTGCAAAGGAGGCACATTAATTTTGGTGACTGTTGAGGAGATTTCTCCATTTATGTTGCTTACGCAAGCAAGTGAGATGTTTTAGTACTAGTAAAAGCAGATAAGAGTTTCNATCACAGGAGGGGATTGCTCAGCGTTGTTCAGTATAAATATAAGAACCTTCATTTGTTTAGAACACACAGCGTGAAATTTAGGATTTTTAACGCTGTGCTGGGTTTATAAAGAGAAGATACCGGTTGATAGTTCCAAATGAGCACGATTTTTGTGCAAAGGAGGCACATTAATTTTGGTGACTGTTGAGGAGATTTCTCCATTTATGTTGCTTACGCAAGCAAGTGAGATGTTTTAGTACTAGTAAAAGCAGATAAGAGTTTCGTATTTTACTATCTGCTATTACACCCGTGACGCAGGTAGCACAAATATTGACACCATGCCTTGATTGAATTATACGTTTTGTTGCAATGTTCTATCTCGTTACGTAGGAGATAGATTTAGGGGAAGATACGATTTGTTATTGATACTGTAAGCTGCACGCTTCAAAATATGTCGAGAATATGAAAGACTTCTGAAGCCTTCTCTCCGCGGGTTCAGAAAAGGAGGAAAGAGAAGATTTTTGAGGACCTCTTTGAGATAAATTTTGTGAGAAAATTAGTACAATTGTTCCTTGATACTAAACGGGTAGTTTCTAATAGGATTCATAGTCATCAAATCAGCTATGACATTGGGAAGCTGCCATAGCAAACTTTTACGGTACCATAGCAAACTTTTACGGTATAAATTACGATATTAATATTTGATTAATAGAAATAATATAAATAAACATTTATATAAATTAAGATTTGAAATAGGCTCTGTAACAGTTTTAACGCAATTTGAAACAGTTCCCACTTTTTGATCATTTGTATCACTTTGTGTGCCATTTGGACCAATTTGGTGACAATTTTCTCATTTACATTCTTAACTTCACTTTCTTCATTTTTCATTTTTATTTTCATTTTTTCTTTGTTATTGGGTTCCATGGCTCTATGTCATTTCTAAATTCATGGCAGAAGTTTCGTTGTTTTTTATGTTGTTTACTCTTTTCCATACCACCGTTATACATGGTGATAAGATTCATCAAATCAGACAAAATTGTCCTTCGGTGCTCTTCTTTCNGCTCTGTAACAGTTTTAACGCAATTTGAAACAGTTCCCACTTTTTGATCATTTGTATCACTTTGTGTGCCATTTGGACCAATTTGGTGACAATTTTCTCATTTACATTCTTAACTTCACTTTCTTCATTTTTCATTTTTATTTTCATTTTTTCTTTGTTATTGGGTTCCATGGCTCTATGTCATTTCTAAATTCATGGCAGAAGTTTCGTTGTTTTTTATGTTGTTTACTCTTTTCCATACCACCGTTATACATGGTGATAAGATTCATCAAATCAGACAAAATTGTCCTTCGGTGCTCTTCTTTCTATCTTTAGCTGCGTGATTCAGTCCGGATTTAGGCTTTATCATCGTACGGTCTCTTGTTGAGGATACCCAGGACTGCCTCTTTTGTCTGAGTCTTCTGTTATGCTGGTAAAATTCAAAGCAGATGGGATCAGCAGCCGGAAAACCTATTGCCATGCGTGAGAATCTCTTTGTTTCCTTGCTAATTCTTGTTTGGATTGTGGCTGGACTATCCGCCCCCTCCTTTTCACAAACCAACCATGCTTTCTGCGCATGATCACAGGTTTCCTTTTTGGGGGATAACCGCTGCTGAAGACTTTGATGATTCGCACCTCCAACAATCTCCGTTATAGACATCATTATTGCTCGTGACACTTTACTATTCAAAGTTCATTCAGGACGGTTCTGTAATTGATTAAACACGAACGGGTGCTTCGATTCATGCAATACTGTATGGTTTGCTTTAACACAGCTTTGTGCAGATTCTTCTGTTCGGCAAAAGTTTGGACAATTTGAATAGTTATCAGATTCTGTGCAAGCAAAACGAACAGCTCAAATCTTTAATCATCGTATGTGTGTTCTTGTCGGTTTCTAATTTTAAGGGGTTTTTAGACGACTCTGTTCTTGGGGGGTTTTAAAGGCCCTTATTGCCCGTTCTTAGTATTGTTTTGAAAATGTTCAACACTTACGCATCAATATTTCATAATGCCAACCTCATCAATACGGTATTGCGTACCAGGATGTATTTGCTGCAAACAATCTATAGTTTCCCTGCAGCTCTATATTTACATGCTGAAAGAGCCTCAGATTGATTAACTTGGCATTGTACGAAACGAAATGGCGTTCATAGGTAATATAAATAGTTGAATGAAAGAGATCCAGAGTTGTGTTGAGTGCTGTCAAGTGAAGTTTGTTTTGGTGCCTTGCTTGTTAAGAACACAGATCACTACAATTGCTTTTGAACCTTGCAAAGTTGGCAGCACTTGACTTCTTGTGGAGCTGGTATTTTGTTATATGATTGCAAAGAAATGCATGTGGATCAAGATTGGACAAGCTTGCTTGAGGTAGAAATCTCACGTTATCCAGAACTCTATTGATTGCTGTCGGTTGGTTCAAATTCAATGTTTACTTTGTTTTATTGCCTTGCTTGTTAAGATCACAGATTGCTACAGTCGTATATGAGCTTTGCAATCCTGGCACAAACTGTCTACTTCTGGAGTTGTATTTTGTTTTTGATTGCAAAGAAAGGCATGTTGGATCAAGAACGGACAAACTTGCTTGTGATAGAAAGCCCATGTTATTCCTGAAGCCTACAGATTTCAGTTGTCAAGCATCTATCGTGTGATATATGTCAATGTTAGCATATTGTGTGATATCGACTTTTAAGATGAAGAGTAAAGATGCATTGGTACAGATGGCCTAAGTATTGAAAAATGAAATTCATTTGATTTTTTACACATAATTGAACCTATTTGACAGATGACAACCATTGCAGTTTGCCATGTGAATATCAAGGCCGTTCACTAGCCATTGTTGTTTTGCCGGTTCTGAAGTTAGCCATAACGGTAAATAGGCCACTACTTGTCCTGGCCAGGAGATACCGGTTATAGTATTCTTGTACACAGTATGAAAGATATGACAGAGACGGAAATTGCTCGGAAAAGAGAGAAGTTATTATCTTGTAGGTCCATTTTAAGGATTTGCAAGTTTACTAAATGAGAAGATTTTGGAAACCATTTTCAGTTGATTACAAGTCAAGAACTGGTATTTGAACGTCAAGAACTTATGCTTTTTCTCGCATTTAGCTGCATATTACTTCCAGTAACATTGTGCAATCTTGATTGCAAAGAACCATGGGAAGCTTTTCGTTCACTTCACAAAGGCTGGTGATTGGTCTCTAGAACTGAAAGCAATGGTCGCAGAGCTCAGCAAGTGAGCAGCTTCATGAAGACACCGTAACTAAGTTGTATATTTGCAGGGTTACAAAGGACAATTTTTACACTGAGAGCTCTGAACTCTGGATTTTCCCTTCAACTAAGCACTGCGTGTTATTTTGACGCACTTCTCTGAGAACTAGGTAAGTTGGCTGGCACATAATTCCAGAGATCACGAAAACATTTGCTAGGAGCTAAGCTTGGGATAGAACTAAGTGCATTGCTTGCATACTAGGCACTTTATGAGAACATCTACTGCTTCGTAATTGTAGCTGTGGTACAAAGGATAACTGTTCCATTTACCCCCATGTTCTGTGGATTTGTCTTTTAACTAATTGGTATGTTGTCAGTGTGATCATTTCACGAAAACAGTGACAGTGTCTGATTCGCAGTTGACTAGGTATCACAAAATTGGTGCTATTAAACTGCCTCGCTATTGCAGTGTTCCTCAAACTAAGTGCCAAATCTATGACTAGATGACTTTGGCGAGAACACTTCATCCTACTAACTTCACTGGCAGAGAAGGTGTCATTTTATATCAAATTCATACATATTTCAAGTCATTTGAACACTGCTGCAAGCAAGGAATTCATACTTTGAACTAAATGCCAAGTCTACTAGAAAATGAAGAGCTCTACGAGAATATCATAACTGTATTGAACTCAAGTTGGAGTAGTTTTGTTGGATCAGTTCTAGTGAATTTCAGACGGAGATCATTATCAAAGATGCCGTTTTGGGGCGTTGTTAAAATTGCACACAAAGTAACGACAAATTCTGTTGATCGTCTGATACATAATCTAAGAAGTTTTGATGACAGTCCATGCATAGAAAGAAAGGCTAAGAACAATGAAGGTAAGTGGAAAAACTTTAGTAACAGAGCATGAAAAATTATCTCCTTCCTGCGACCAGACCAAAGTCATGCTTAAGTCTGCTGCAAGAATAGTATTCAGCTCTCTTAAAGAGAGGTCAGGTTCTAAAGATAGTTTCAGTTCAGTTCAGTTCATTTATTTTTAAAATTCCACCACATACAAATTCATAGCATATTTTACTCAAAATTAAATAACAACAAACAAAGATACAAGAAAAACAGACAGAACAGGAATTGTATGCAGGGGAATTTTTTTTATTAGGAGCTCTCTCAGTAGGTATCCTAATCGAGGAGAGAGCACCCCCTGTTAGTAATAATGAATAAAGATCAGTTTGATTCATTCTTTCATGGCTGTTTACAGCTACAATCAGTTGATGTAATTTTTGTCAAATAAGTATGATTTCAAGGTTTTACGAAAACTAATGACAGATGAGGATTTCTTTATTTCTATAGGCAATAAACATGTAACTGGTTTTCTTTAAATGCGAGTGAAACATCGTGAAAATATATTCGGAGGAAATTTGGGGCCGTTAAAGTTGGAAACCCATGAAATAATGAACGATTTCGAAAATTGCACTTATCTCATATTTGTGGCATACAACATTCATGCAAATTGTATTTGAGATACAGTCTATGTTATGTAACTTGCTTGGTGTTATGAGTTATTTTCATGATGAAAAACTGAGAAAGCAGAGCATGAAAAAGATAGATTTTGATAAATTATCATCAGGACATTATGAATTGCAAAAATTTCGTGCGACTGCCTGGTTTTTCATGCCCTGTTTAGTAAGCTGCTTTATTTCACCATGGGTGGTAAGACGCCGCAGTTGTTCTCGATTGTCACAGCTTTTTTCTTTTGGGGAGGACAGCATTATTTACTACTACTATGGAGGAGCTAGCGTCAGAGGTTGTCTCCTCCTTAGAACTATATAGATCATTCCTTCGCAGGTACATATTTGTTGGAGCGCTCCTCCAAAGAAGCACACCAGCAGTGTCTAACTACCCATGGTTTCACATTGGTTCATTACTTGTACTTTTTGTTTTTAATTTTGGCCTTTTATCCGAGTGACCGACATCTGAGGAAGATGTTCAGCAATCTTGTCCGTTATTCACCGTAATTTTTGCGTTTTGCGTGCGGTAAAACTAGCGGATAAGTGGATGCAATGGTGGGCAATTTGCTCTCTTTTTGTAGTTTTTAAAGGGCAATAGTGCACATACTTGTCATCTTTTTTTTCAAAATGAAAGCTTTATTTGAAGATAAATCGTTGCACTTCACAAAGGAACGAATTAAACATTCATATCTTTTATGATTGCTCGTGTCTATGTCGTATATATAAGTGGATTTTAACGGCCACTTTTTCGTGGCTTGGGTGAAGCTACGAAATGAATTGCGAAAGGAAATGGACACGTGCCTTAAACAATGGTGTATACAGATTTGTGTACAGTTTGGTGACGGAGCCCCTTTGATGTCGTACACAGTACCAATGTTCACTTTCTGCATAATGTTGTACATAATATGTAAGTTTGTGTCACGGTACCATTAATTCTAAACACTGCACTGTGGCGAAAAACACACAGGAAATGAGGTAGTTCCTTTCTTCGATTGGTTGCATTCATTTTGGAATTTATTGTGCACGGTTTACGCAAACCTAATCATCATTTGCAAAATGCCTTTTGCTAAGTCAGGGTCAGTAGGTTCTGTGCTTTAAGATATGTTCTACTTCAATAAGCACAGCCTACAATTCTTTGATCAGATCTCTCAGAGCCCCGCTTCAGTTGCAGTTGATTAGCAGCCACATCACTTCAAAATTATCTTGTCACTTAACAATACCAAAATCTTCTGATGACATCTTCAGATTGTCTGTCTCTTCTCGATCAATGATCATTTTCAGCTTCTGGCTTTTGCAGTTGATTTTTTGGTCATCTTTATATTTGAAGCATAAAATGAGACTTGGGGTCTGATTATATGGCGGCGGGCTAGGCAGTGTCCAGTGACCTGAGAGTTGAGTTTCTTTTGAATAGTTTCATACAAAATAAACGTGTATGCCCAGTCCAATTAGCAAATAAAACGCGTTAGTTTTGCTTTAGAACTGTATTACGTAGACACAACATTGGTGGAGTTTTAAAATTGTTCTATAGTGCTGTTGATGGTCTAACCATGACATTTAAAATGCTATTCAATAGCTTATATACAATTCTATAATGCTGCATATTTTTCTATAGGCCTCTATAGCTTTCTATGGTCCACTGGTAATGACATTGTCATGCTTTGAAAATTCAATGAATTGCATAGCATAGGTTCCAAATCTTTAAAAAGGTTGATGTAAAATTCAATGACCTATTTCTTTGAACTGAATGGCTTCAAAGAAACTTTGCTATTTTGCTATGATTCTGCCGTTGGACTTTTCTGAACTCTTCAATATTTTCAGAATTTGAGTGTTTTTCTTCTTTTTCGAGAATTCAAGAAAAATTTTCAAAAAAACTTAAAACGGTCGTAATTTCTAAATTGTTTCATGTAACATGAAATGATTTTCAAGAAAGGCTCAGTTTATGGATGTCTACAATATAGTATCAAGCAAAAGTCTGTCACTTTTGTGGTTTATGATTTAGAAATTTGATGACGTCACGTTCTTAAATGAGCTGAAATATAAAATATGCTGTAATTTCCAAAAATATTCAGAATTCTCAAAAAGTCCAACGGTAGAATTATAGATAGGTAGCTAAAGTTTCTTTTAAGCCATTCAGTTTGAAGAAATAGGACATAGAATTTTACACCCACCTTTTCACGCTGATTTAAAGATTTGAAACCTATGGTGAATTGCATACAATTGGATTCATTCAATGGAGAGGTACAGGTGCTTCTACTGCAACGAGCCTTGATTTTTTATTAATGAGATCCTGCTTGTTTGATGGAATGCGAATTCTTTCTTGTTGATCAATATAATCGCGTTTCAACTGTGTTCACTTATCATTTGCTTTAATTATTCATCATATAATGAATGCATACGATGGAAGCACCCGCTTTTGCAATGTACGTTGTCTTGGCGAGATAATGTTTTGTGTATAATAACAACAATTATTTGATGAGATATAATTGATCGGACAAAAATTCAAAGTTATTTTGTGTTGTGCGCATTTAAAGGAGTACATTTTATTGTCAAAATATTGGAAAATTAACCAGAGGAGTCTCGTAGTGACACTGTGCTGATCTCGAAAATTGGGGCTATTGTTAAAGTATACAGTGCGT
>REGL01000826.1:114188-130931 GCA_004194395.1 Aurelia aurita complex sp. Pacific | reverse complement strand
TGTGTCGTAGTTACACTGTATTGATATGGAAAATTGGAGTTATTGTTAAAGTATACAGCGCGGTAATTGACTTGGAAAGACTTCGAAGTTATTTTGTGGTGTGGACGTTTAAAGGAGTATATTCTGTTGTTAGAATATGTGGGAAAAAATTAACCAGAGGAGTGTCGTAGTTACACTTTATTGATATGGAAAATTGGAGCTATTGTTAAAATATACAGAGCGTTAATTGACGAGGAAAGACTTTGAAGTTATTTTGTGGTGTGGACGTTTACAGGAGTATATTCTGTTGTTAAAATATGTGGGTAAAAAGATCAGAGAAGTCTCCTTGTTAGTTCTAGATACGTTGAAGTGGTATAGCTAACAGTGCTTTAAAATTGCGAAACACGTTAATTGACTTTGTAAGGGATCCAACAGTGGCTCGTAATTTTGCTTTGAAATTTTGTTGTCACATATCTGGAAAGACAGCTACTTAAAGTTAATTGTTAGTTTATCGTGGTGCTATCGTTTTTAGAATATACTGATAGATAATGGACTTTGCAAGGCGCCCAACGGTGGTGTGCGATTTTTCCTTCTATGTGGTGTATATGTTGTCAAAATATATGGAAAGAATGACCTGATAAGTGTGAAAATTGTTTCCTTGTATATTGGCATTTGTGTGGAGGTGGTACTTTTGTTTTCAAAATATATGGCCTGATAATTTACTTGGCAATACATCCAACTGTGCTTTTGGAATTTAAGTTGGAAGGTATCTTCAAAACATTGGGAAAGCAAGGTTTATCAAAACGTCTTTGGAATATTGAAAATTGTGACTGTATTTCGTTCAATGCAGTGGGAACTTCGAGTATTGGACTTTACGTAACGATGCAACGTTAAATGACATAAAAATTGGCCTGCACTTAGATGTCATCTAAAGATTGACTGTATTCGTTTAATGCAGTGGGAAGTTCATGTATTGGACTTCACGTAACGATGCAATGTTAAATGACATAAAAATTGGCCTGCACTTAGATGTCATTTAAAGATCAATAGTATTACAGTTTCAATGCAAGGATTTTGAGATTATCATCCGATTATCACATCAGTAAAACCTTTGTAAGCACCAAGAAGGACTACCAATTATGTCCGAGGCCAAAAATAATCTAGAGAGAGCTCGGTTGGATAGATGAAACATCGAGTTGCTGTTTGTACAGATCATCGCAAGAAGAATCTTATGTTAGAATTTTCAAGACGCGTCGTATCGGGGAATACATTTCGCAGCGTTAGCCAAAGATTGCCATGGGTTTATGACAGCAACACACTAATAGGTCATTACGGAGGGCAAGACTGTGTTCAACCTCGATTGAGGGCGTTTCCGATTGGATTTAGATGAAAAAACGCAACAAAGAGTTGCTCTCTAAAGAATTATCCCTATTTGACATCTCCTTACTTTGCGATTTAGTCGTGCAAAAGAACAGTTTATTGCAACAAGAAATAACGATCGCTGCTAATTCCAGAGAAACACTTTTGCCGTAGATAATTCAGTGAACTACATTGCTTATGGGCGTCTCTTGGTGGATTCATAGCTCTGTTCATAAGTCAGTAATTCAGTTGTAGGAACAAGAACGGTGGTTTATCATTTGAAAATTTCTTGGCTTGGTTGGAATAGTATTCAAATGAGTATTTTGCGGCGAAGATTTAGGTGACGAATAATTACACGAACCTACAGGAAGTTTTGAATATAACTCGATTGTATAGAGATACAAAGATACTTCTTTCTGATGATACCATACATGCAGTTTTAGTTATAGACAAAGATGAGGCGTGGTGTTGTTTGAATTTTAGCTGTAGGTAGAAACAACACTTTCTTCAACGCTGCGTGCAGTTTCATTACATAAGAGAGAGGAGGCGTGGATGATTTGGTGTTAGAAAATAAACTGTTTCAACGAATAACGTTGGCAGCTGAATCTGCTTTGGCTATCGTGACATTAGAACTCTAGTTCTCACAGATTCTCACAGTTGTATTATTATTTTTTATGACCAACGCAGGTGTTGGTAAAGACTATTTCCTTAGCTGAACATCGAACTGTTAAGTACATGTGCAGGTGCGTGGAGAGTCTGTTTTGTAACGTAAGAGGGTAAAAAGGGTGCTAGTTGAAAGGTAATCTGTTTTGAATTGTCAAAAACTTGCGAAACGAAGCAGAACTTTTAGGAACAGGTTGAGCTTTGAAGGAAGAGGTTAAGCCTTTGTTTTGGGTTACTGGCTGAAACATTCGCTGCTGTAGATTGAGAGGGAGTTTGTCTACCCAAGCGTTGTATTTGAAAGAAACGGCCTTGTCGTTTCCATGAGCTGCTAGCTGGAACATTGGCTGTTGTAAATTGGCAGAGACTTGTAAGGCCACGAAGAGCGTTGCCGTTGATTTTCAGATACTTCGATATTAACAGCTGAATCTAATAAGAAAGCTGATTGATAAGGCCACAGGATTAGACCTTTCTTTAGTCTACAAATTTGTGTGCACATCGAAAAGCACTAGCCTCTATTATTCCAGTGATTTGGCCTTTTTGTTCCAGACGATTTTTCGTTAGTTTCTTGAATACCAGAAATAGCTCGCTAGAACGCTAAGAACTCCTGCACAAAAACAAGCCAGTTGGAGACTGTCAATTCTCCTTGACCTTGTGGTGTCATTGCTCGAAAAACAGCCATTAGGAATTTGTCAATAAATCACTGGACTTGCAAAAGTCAGATCCAGTTTACAAAATGGATGGATTTGACAGCGAGTTGGAGGAGGATGTTGGATTTATTCGGTACATAGTCGACGAGAATAGCAGCGAAAGTCCAACGCTAACTGATGAATATACTGAAGATGTGCATGGCACTCCAAGTGTGGAAAACAATGAGGGAGAAAGAGGCATAAAGGGTGGAGAGCAGGTTGGAGGAGAGGCTGGGAAAGATGANAAACACAACAAAAATGTTGCTTAACGTTCACGATAATGGGATCGATATTGATGGAGCAAAGGCTCTTGCGGATATGCTGAAAGAAAATTGTTTCATCACAGTGTTGGACCTGTCAATGAATTTTGTAAAAGAAGAAGGGTTGGCCGCTGTTTGCAAAATGCTGGGAACGAATAAATACCTCTTAGAATTGAGTTTGGCATCGACCAGATTCAGCGATGCATCGGCAGAGAATATTGCAGATGCAATGACGAGAAACTCGACGCTTCGATCATTGAATCTAAGTTCAAATGAAGTCAGCACAGAAGGAGGTATTCACCTTGCACGCGGCATTGAATCAAATACAGGCATCACATTCTTGGATCTCAGTGCTAACCATATTCGAGGTAAAGGTGCCACAGCGATTGCTGAATCGTTATCGAATAACTACACGCTAAAAACGTTAGATGTCAGTGCAAACGGTTTCTCTGATTACGGCACGCGTGCAGTCGGTAGAGCGTTAAAAACGAACAGTACTTTACGTGAAATTGATATTTCGCAAAACAGAATCTCCCCAGATGGGGCCTGGGCGCTTGGGATTGGATTGGAAGAAAATATCGGATTGAAAGTTTTGAAGGTTGGCGGAAATCCATTCCAGTCACGTGGTGCAACATCGATCATTGATTCGCTGATAACAAACAAAGAATCGACAATAGAAGAGATTTACCTTGATGATATCATTGTGTCACGTGATTTCGAAAAGCTGCTGCCGGAGTTATTGGAGCAACGGCAAGGATTGCATGTGCAGTTTGGTGTTGTTGTAAGAGGGAAAGAGCATCGAAGGAGAGGAAAAGAGAAGAAGGTAAGCCGTGTATACTTCACTTATATTTTTTATGATCCATTAAAAAGCAGGGATGGCTCAGTGGTAGCACGCTTGACTACCAATCTGAAGGTTGATGGTTCGAGTCCCCGCCCTGCCGATTCTGCTACAAAATGTGAGGAGAGTCGCCAAATCTCTGTAATTCTAGGCTAAAGGAATCACGAGGTGTGGTCATATCGAGAGGAAGGACCAGGACGCTGCTTTGATAAGCTCAGCTTCTCAGCGTCTTAATGCTACCTTCAGATGCTAGGTAGAAATGCATAAAAAATGCAGAAAATGAAAATCTCCCATAACCGCAGGAAGGAATGACCGATGAAAGCTGGGTAAATTTCTAAATGTATTTGAACATATTACCTTTGAAACGAGACATTTGTCAACATTATGGCTTTGATATTCAAGGAGCAGTAGTTTTTCAAACGCCGTGCATCTTTTTACTAAGTTAGTACGACCTTCAGTTGTTGAGGGTTTGGAAATATCAGGCAGATAAGGACGAACACCACAACGCGACGAAAAACAACAGCGAATACGCTTAAATCAATAATGAAAATTCAAATATTTCATCCAGAAATTGAAGCTTCTTAATTCAACCACACGCCAATTTATTGCCAGTCTTTGTTAAATTACGATCTACAATTACGATAGTTCAGTCTTATCTCTCACAGCTAGCAGCTGTTTCAGCTTGACACGTTCAAACTCTGTCACATTCACAAATAAGATTATATTGACTTTCTTTTTCATGGCACTATGCGACTTGATGTAACGATAAGAAGATAATGTAATATGATTTTTATATATTTGGCTCACCAAGAATTTTTACCGCTTGCTATTAGATTATGGTTTCCAAAGCAAATTTTTGTTGAATTTAAAGAGAATTTTCATTTTTTTTATGCAGCTGGCAATTAGATAAGGCGATAACAAATTTGTTGGACGTGACAGATTTAACCTCTTTCTTTTGGAATTTTGATGGTTTAAAGATAACAGTTGCACTCTCTTTCGTACTAACGCTATGTCTAACCTTGACCTGAGCAGCAGAAGCATTTTAAAACATATCATCCTGCTCTCATCATGAACGATGTGACAAGTGGTGATTCCATCTTTCTGGTGGGTGAGTAAAAAAGAAACAAACCTCGCTTGAAAGGCCACTGCTCCCTGGATATCAAGGCAATGCTGTTGGAAAATATATCATTCAATAGTGGGCTGGTTCACATAGATTTTAAAATTCACCTGACTGAAATCGGCTACTTCGTTTTGAGATTATGAGGGATTTTCACGATAGAGCCCCTGTAAGAAACCTTCAAAACAGCCCTAAAGTCGTGACCAAATGTTTTGTTTTATAGCCATAGCTTTTACATGCTGTAGCACGTTTTATCCCTTTGGAAGGATGAAATGCCATCCCTGGGAGCACAAAACATTGTTCCAGAGGCCATTAAACGAAAATTGTTTTTTACTCACGCGGTATAAAACAATTTAAATCAAACATTTTCGTCAAGAACAACAACATTGTCCTGTTTGCGAAAATACTCTCAGAAGTTTCTTTGATCTGGAAGTTTCTTTGATCTGGAAATTTCCTAGCTTCAATACGCTTCCCTTTCAACGGTTTCTTGTTAAAAAATGTGAGGGTATTGATAGACTAAACGTCAAGAACAAGGCAATGCGATAACATGGTTATTTCATAGTGCTTTAATTATAATTCAAGGCTGAAAGTGTATCTTTTCAAAGAATATCTTGCAGTTTTGGATTTTAAAACGTTGCTCATATAACCGTATGGTCATTCGGTTAAATGCAATGTACCAAATAAGTTGCATGTATGAATTCTTGCCATGAATCAACAGATCTATTTCATCATTTCAGGATTTGGTTTCACGCATCCTGGATTACATAGAACTTCGTGGAATCCGTGTGGTGGATTTCTTTCGTGCAATGGATAAAACAGGTCGCCTTTCAATAACAAAAGAAGAGCTCATAAAGGGCCTAAAAACTGCTGGAATACCAATGCGAATGTCTCAGTTAGAGAATCTATTTGAACTTCTGGATCTCGACGGAAATGGATTTGCTCAGTATAAGGAGTTCGTTGATATTATCAGGAGACGCACACACGAAGAATTTGCAACTTTGAGAAATAATTATCAGTGGAACCATTAAGTTTACCTTCAGAGAATGATACTGCTGTTCGTATTAGCACATCATGTACATTATGACCTGGACTTATGACCTATGGACTTGTGACCTGGACTTGTGACCTATGGCCTTGTGACCTGGGCTTGACCTGACCTGGCCTGGCCTTGCTTGGTCTGCACTTATGACCTGGACTTATGACCTATGGACTTGTGACCTGGACTTGTGACCTGGGCTTGACCTGACCTGGCCTGGCCTTGCCTGGTCTGCACTTATGACCGGGACTTCTGACCTGGAGTCACTTGTTTCCCTGCGTTCTTTGATTTGGTGATGTCACTTCGGTAGACAGGGACTCATAACATTACTATTTAATTTGGGCACACTTATTCAAGATGGTCTAATCTTCAAGAGGGAAGAATTTTCTTACACGAACATCCTGCCACAAATCACTTCTAATTCTGGTTTTAAGAGCTTGAACATAGGAAAACAAACTACTGATACAAGAATTTTGTTTCCCTGACCTATTCATTACACAATACTGTAATTGTCAAGCAGTAATCTATCTCTGTGCAAGCAAAATAGATCCGACGCAGCTACGACAACTGTGCGTGATTTGAAAGGACACCTGAACCTAGCAATAACAACTTCGTGAATTGCGCCTTCTGCTTGGTTAAACATTAAATTCCTCAAACTTCTAGCAATTTGATTGATGCGTATGACCTAACAATGACCCAACAATGACCGAACATGTGCCCGAAATTTGATTGTAATGGTATGAGTCCCTATTAACCGAAGTGATATCAGCAAGTCAAAAAATGCCGGGAAACACGGGACTCAATGTCACAAGTGTAAGTGTGCAGGCGGAGTCATTGCACGACATACGCAGAGTTTACTTACCAATGGGAAAACATGGCAGTGGCATAGCAATGTAACAATGAACTATTATCAATGAAATCATTGACAGTAGGAAGGAAAAAGAATAAAACCATCGCTTGAACTGTTCAAATTATGTCAAGGAACTTTTCAAAGATCCTGTCAAATTCTTAGATTTTGTTGAATGACCAGGATAAGTTTTTGTTCAAAGGCAAACGAATTTAACCAGCTTGTATTTTGAACACTCTATGTTATCATTGTCATTTTTGGATTCATTTTATTTTTACAATGCTTTATTTAGGTTTACAAGTCTTTCGTTTCTGTTTTGGAAGTCAAGGCAACTAAAGAGCTAAAACAAGAATTTTCCAATTTCATACCCAGTTATTCTATGCCATGCTTTATTAACCTATATATTAGGAACGTTGTTGAACGTAAACACAGCTGAAAGTTTTTGTAAGATATTGTAAAATTTGCCGTTCGCTTCTTCTTAACTTAATGAGAATTCTACGAGATTTTGGTATATTTGAATAATACACTGTTTCTGTTGTGGCTAATCGGCAGTTCTGAAAGAAGGCAAGTTGTGAATGTTCTTGTTTTTAATCAATTTATTAGTTTGTTGCACGAGTACTTGTGTGAGAGACCAGGCCATCGTGAAGAAAGTCAAGGAGGGGGGAGGGTGTAACCTTTAGATTTGCTGACAATGGACGTGGTCATTGGGCGTGGTCGTTTAGAATTCAACCTTATTGTTGATAGATTTTCTATGATATGACAGTCACCTTTCGAAACGTGATTTTCGAAAATGTCGTTGGTTAATCCATTGGTTAATCTTCTATCTGCAGGAAATATCAGTGTTTGGCGTAATATTAACTGGAGAGGAAGAAGTAAAGTGAGACTGACTCATCAACACTGTCGCGCGTATTTCTGTCGTTTTCTGGTAAAACAACAAACTAACCGATTTCCTGCCAACTCGCCAATTTCTACTAGTTGAACTAACATGAATATTGGGTCATCCATCTCTATTTTATCAAAGGCAAGGCTTCGAGACTTTTAATGCTAGGATGGTTTTTATATTGTTCAACAGTTTATGTACAGGGCCTTCTATACCAATTGTAGGTGTCTAACACTTTGCTTATTTGAAGGTGTTATGGTGCAGTGGTGTGATCCTCTGGCTTTGCATTCAGAACGGTCTGGCGGACAGGGCTCGATTCCAGGTAGAGCCCCACCACTGGAGCGTCATGACAAGGGGTCGCAGACTCGATTGGGTCTTCTCTACTTCTGCAATCCCAGCGCTTGGCGCTAAAAACCGCAACTTAATCTACGGTTTTGACATTGGCAATTTATTTACAAGTTACAATGTTACGTTGACAACAGTTGCAGGTTCCATATTTAGTCGGGTATTACGAATTCATCATACAGTTATTCGACTGTGTGTGAATGAGAGACGATTCGGTGGTTTTTTGTGAGTATTGATGTTATGGTTTTGGCCACCAGTCAGATTTTGAAGATTTTAACACTTTAGGTCGTTGCCTTGGTGTGATATGCTGGCTAATTGACTTCATGCCGAAAAACAAGCAACACTAGTTGATTTTGTGAGTTTTTTGACTGCAGTGTCGGAGAGGTAGAAGCCAAGATGAAATGTGAAAATAGTTTACACTGAAGAAGAACGCGAAAGATGAATTCTAACACTTATAATGGTTGCCTTGGTGTGAATGTTGGTTAATTGATTTCATGCCGAAAAGCAATCAACAGTAGTTGATTTTGGGAGTTTTACAGTACAGTGCTAAAGAAGCAGAGAATTTGTATGAGTCTTACAGCTTCAGTGCAGAAGGAGTTGGAGGAACACCGAAGGGAATCTTTGCCTTGATGTGTTATGTTGATTGGTTGATTTCAAACTGAAAATCAAGAAAGAGAAAAGAGAAAACAGTACTAAATTTGTTGTCAGTTTTACAGCTTCAGTGCAAAAGGAGTAGGGTCAACACCAATACATCTTTGCCTAACAGCATAACACATCTTTGCCTTAATGTGTTATGCCGATTGGTTGATTTCAATTGGAAATCAAGGAAAAGACGAGAGAAAACAGTACTAAATTTGTTGTCAGTTTTACAGCTGCGGTGCAAAAGGAGTAGGAATTCACGCCGAAGGAAAGCTTTTGCATGTTTTTAATTTTGTCTGAGTTGTGTTAGTTCAGTGTTGAAGGAGCAGCAGGAAAGGAGAGGGGTTCAGAGTTCTGATCGAAGGAGAACTCATATGAAAAAGTGTGATTCCTTCAATTGCTGTCTTTGTGTGAAATCTTGATTTTTCGTTTCGCTTCGAAAACAAGCCACGGAACGAAGCAAGAGAACTTTTCTTTGAGTCCTGTGAGCTCAATGCTACAATAGTCGAAGGTTACTTCATACTTGCAAACATTTTTACCTTGCATAAAACCAGAAGCACATGGTTTTGGGTTTAATGTCGGTAGACCAGGAAAATGCCATGCTGAAGGAGTTATAACCGGTTCTTGGGAATTGTAAATATCTGGCTGAGGAAATCGTTATTCTGTTGACAAATTTAACAATAAATTTAGCGATTCGATTTATCATTGAAGTTGTTTGATAGAAATTGAAAAACTGTTCCAGAAACAAGAGAATTTTGTAACAGGCTTGTTTGTATTTTGTCATATTCCTGGGGAATTTGTTGTCTCAAACATAAGATGGAGCCAGATCTAGTCGATGATAATTCTAATGTTATTCGGCATGTCACCGATTTTGACCTTGGTGAGCCGAGTTTGAACGAAGATTTATCTTTTGTACACAGTAGTGCGAAAATCAGCGTCAATTCATCTTCATCGGATGAATTTGACAGTGATATTGAATCATATTTAGAGCGAGAACTGCCCGAAGCTATCCCGAAGGAATCACCGACAATAGAGGAGTATTATCGTTGTATTTGTCGGAAATTACGAGTCATTCCATGCAGTCCTTTTATTCGTAAGCTCACCGACGACGAGATTGATATCAGCTATTATAATGTTGGCCCGCAAGGAGCCAAGGCGATCGCTAAAACACTGAAGCGGAACACGACAACTTCACTGTTGAATGTCAGTGATAATGGGTTAGGGGTTGATGGAACGATTGCGGTTGCTGATTTGATGCGAGAGAACTTTTTCATCACGGTTTTGGATGTATCGACTAATTTTATTGGAAGAGAGGGTATTGCGGCAATTTGTGAGATGCTGGAGAGTAATAAATACTTGCTTGAATTAAGTTTAGCGGCGAATAAGATCGGTGATGAAAGTGCGTCTTGTATTGCGAATGCGTTGCAGGAAAATTCTACATTACGAGTGCTTGATCTGAGCTCGAATGATGTCACCGGAGACGGAGCTGTGGTTCTATCTAGTGCGGTTAAAAGTAATGATACTTTACTGTATCTGAACCTGAGCGGTAATCATATCCGGAACAGAGGAGCGGTTAAATTGATTGAAGCGGTTGAGGCTAATACCGTGTTGCGTTCTGTTGATTTAAGCTTCAACGGCTTAGATGACAACGTTGCTGATGCACTTAAATCGCTACTAAAGAAAAGTACATCACTTCGAGAACTTGATGTATCCAGTAACCGGTTATTTCAACTCTCCGCGCGGAATATAGCCGTCGGTCTTGAAAAGAACAGTACGCTGAGAGTTTTGAAAGTCGGTCCGAATCCTATGCAGTCTGTTGGAGCGAAGTTGATCGTTGATGCGATTCTTGGTAGTGACCTGTCAGCAGTGGAGGAGCTTTATTTAGATGGGATCCCTGTGACGGATGAGTTTGAAGCATCATTAAATGATCTGTTGGAGCAACGATCTGGGATTTATGTTCAATATGGCGCTGTGGTTAAAGGCAAAGACCATCGCAAGAGAGCAAAGGAGCAGAAGGTTGGTATTCTATTTCTACAAAATTGTGTTGTTTGTAAATGGCATGTGTTGTTGTGTATTGTGTATGGCCAACAGAAACTATACCGGGCGAGTAAAGAGAAAAAGTTAAAACGTTAGGCCAGGCAGCCTGTGCAGTAAACAGCACGCGGCCGATATTCAAACTGAAGTGTTAAATTATCGGTCAATGGCTAACTTAGATATGAAAATTTTGTTTGGTATAATATTGTTTTAGGGCCCCTCTTCTTATAAACCACCTTTTCTATTTGGTTGAAGGAACTGAGATTTGAAATTTTGGTTCAGTTTTTTTTATTTCAATGTCTGCTGATTACAGGAACACACAACAACACATGATTTAACACAAGTTATATTTCGAAGTTTCAACATTTTTATTTAGCAGATTGAACTCGTAATCCCTCGCAAGGGATGTAAACTGTATGTATCAGAATTTTTAATAGAAATATACAATCCTCTTTAGTTTTATATTTTCAAGTCACAGCGAAAGAAGCAAACAATGTTTAACAACAAAATTGATATTTCTTGCAAATCAAAATATCCCAACCAAATAAGCGAAAAGGTTTTTTCTTCTAAGTTTTCCGGTGATATCCTACAATAAAGGTGATATCCTACAAACAAGCGAAAAAAGGTTTGTTCTTCGAACTTTTCCGGTGATATCCTACAATAACTTCTGCATGTAATCGTACGCAAAGCATTCTCTGGTAAGCGAGAAAAGGAATCTTTATCAATGGTTCATTCTTGTGGTTTTAATGCCAAATTTCTTTTGATTTTAATTGAATGTTCGCCCTTTTTTCAGTTATCTTAAACTGATGCAATCTGACTTCTTTTGAGGGATTTTTTCCTTCTCTTTCAGGACCTGCTTTCAAGAATCCTCGATTACATTGAATTTCGTGGTATTCGAATGATGGATTTCTTCCGTACCATGGACAAAAGTGGGAAAATGATGATAACAAAAGCTGAATTCAAGAAAGGTCTTGAGACTGCAGAGATACCCGTTCGTTCAAGTCAAGTTAACAAATTCTTTGAACTCATCGATGAAGGTGGTACTGGCCATGCGAAATACAAAGATTTTGTTAAAGTCCTGAAGCCTGATTTCCTTACTAAATTTGCTAAGAAGAGAAGCAATCATAAATGGGACCATTGATAGGCCTGATGTGAGGCGTTATGACTGCACAAATACCTGTTAATTCTGGTGAAGTTGATAAATTCTTTGAACTACTCGACGAAGGTGGTACAGGACATGCAAAGTATAAAGTTCTGAAGCCAGATTTTATTGCTAATTTGCTAAGAAGCGAAGCAATCAAAATGGGACCATTGATAGGCCTTATGTGAGGCCTTATGACTGCACAAATACCCGTTCATTCTTGTGAACTTGATAAATTCTTTGAACTACTCGACGAAGGTGGTACAGGGCATGCAAAGTATAAAGTCCTGAAATCAGATTTCCTTACTAAATTTGCTAAGAAGAGAAGCATTCATAAGTGGGACCATTGATATGCATTATAGAATATTCTTTCCTCCATGCCAAGCCAAGAGAATGATATCTGTGAACCTGATACTGGCCACAAACAGTAGGAAGACCTTGAAAGATTTTGTTAGGGGCCTGGAGCCAGACCTCGTTGGTGATTTTATATTGAAGAGAAGGGCCCATAAGTGGTGTGATCAGTTCTGCTCTGGGGCTGCAACTTGACTTCCTGCATAATTCTCAGTCTAGATTATCAGTTCTTTCTTTATTCTTTCTTTCTTATCAGTTTTTTTTATCTCATTTGATATGTTAGGTGTAATATTTGCATTACGCAGACTATTTAGCGAAGTTATTATTAAAGACAGTTTAGTAACTCAAACCTTGATTCTTGTAATGCAAATTTTCAAGAGAAAAATTGTTCGCATTGCTTTCATCTTTGAATATTTTTTGTCATTAAAGTTATTTATGTAGTTGTAGTTGTAAAAATTGTTTGCAATTCTATATCGATTTCCTGCACTAAATTATTGAATTTGTTGACTGCATTCCCCAGTTCGCATAATTCTTCCGCTGATGCTATATGAATCGGTGATTTGTAATGAACGTACATTGATTTGTAAATTGAGAATAATATGACACATGCAGATATGCATACTTTAGATGTGTTCAAAGGTAACAGTATACTTTCATAGCGTGATCGCTTCTTTCCAAACACTTGCAAAATAACCTTCTTGACTTCGAAAAGAGGGAAATGTTTTTTCAAATCAAACACAAAAATCTTTAAAAGTAACCAATGAAAATGAGAATTTCTCAAATGTCTGCCAATCCCGCTGCGTTTTGAAACGGAAGGTTTAGACCCCGTTTACACTATGCCGGTACGAAATGAATACGGCATGAAACTGTGCCGTATTGGCCTCCCCTTTATACTATGCCGGCATAGTTTTTACTTGAATACGGCACGAAATGAATACCGCATGCTAACTGGCTTCGTGGCTCTGCCGGCATAGTGTAAACGGCGAATACGGCATCATTTCATGTCAGATTCACATCGAGGCGATAATCTGGCAACTGAGAGCATGCGCCTTGACAAATCCTCGCTCTGCGCATGGTCAAAACCTATTGTATTCATTTTGTGTCGGTATAGTGTACACGTTGATTGCGTTTCAACAGAATACGGCACAGTTTTATGCCCTATTCATTTCATACCGGCATAGTGTAAAGGCCGACCAAACCTACTCTTTTGAAAATTTCGGATTCAACCAAAGAACCAATTTCGGAGTCAACCAAAGAACCAATTTCGAGTCTACCAATTCTACCACTTTCAGAATTGGTACCAATCAAACACACCCTTAACGTGAATAACCTGAGTTAAAAGATGAGATCTCATAGGTTTATGAATAGCCTATTTTATTTGATAATCCAGTGGGTGATGAAAGAAAGCAAAGCCAAAGAAAACAATGAAGGGATTAGGAGTTTGTTTGTCCTGTGGTCCTGTTTATAGACAAGCACTATATATGTCAGGTTATTCACTTTAAAGGAGCTCTGTCACGCAGGTGATTGGTTTAGAGAACAAAGCTTAGACAAAGGAAAGAAGCTAGAGCCCAGACTCTTTTAATTTTTTTGCATTATAAAAATGCAGTTCAATTCGAAACGATCTCTTTTCCAATTCTTTTCTGTTAATTCTGCCATACAAATCTTTAATCCCCTTGTACAATCTTCAGCCAATTATGAATGAGACAGATTGCCTTTAACTTTTGATCAAATCTTTTCCTGATTTCATTCGAGAAAACTCTCTAGTTGTTTTATAATCTTTGCTATTAAAGGCACACTGTCGTGGCTGTGATTGGCTAGTTGTAATGTCGAAATCACTGACAAAATACCTGGCCTTTGAATAATTGCCAAGCCTTCATGCTGTTGGCTCATACTTTGTTTCGAGAATGAGGGAGTAAGATCGTTATTGTCTTCGTGAATTTCAGTGTACAGCGAAATTACTGAAGCTTGCCTAATTCTATTCTTTATTATTGTTTTATTCATCCAATCAGCACCACGACAGTGTGCCTTTAAGCAAAGCATTTACCAAGTGAATCTGTTGATTGACTACAAAGCCATGGGAGTATTTTTTTACTCACTTAGACCATTATTTAGCAAGATTTGATGAGTGTGGAGCTGTCTTATTTCATTGGACGCGGAGTATTTCATTTTTTCATTTTTTTCATTTAATCCATATTTAATGTTGGTATTTACAATAGTAACTAAGAACATACTAATTCAAACCAACTATTTACAAAAAAATATACTTTATACAAAAAATTATCGGCATATTTTGCAGGTGCATTTTTCGCCAACCCAGTCTTTGATCCTCTTTTTAAAAGCAGAAAGTGTTGGCTCATTTTTAACACTATCATCAAGGGTGTTCCAGAGGAAACTCCCTCTAAAGGACAGTGATTCTTGCCCATAGCCCTGTGTCTTTATTTGTGGCAGTTTGCACAGATTTTGTATCCTTAGATCATAAGCTACAATATGTGACAAAACTTTGACTAAGTGTGACATTTCAACATTTCTCTTTCAGTATTGGCATCATTATCAAAGATCAACGAGGCATTGGGTAGCGATGACCCTGCTGTGATTCTTGCATGCTTGCAGCTGCCGACTGCAAAGCTAAACAATGTCAGACCAAAGAATGCCGAATTATACAAAATCATCTTACAACAAGCCAAGAAGGATAAGGCTGAGGTAAGGGTCAAGCTTTAACTATTTCCCATTAGTGTGAATGTTTTATGGCAAAGATGCCAACCATGAAATAAACCGTACTCATAAGCGTGCTTTAAGAACACTCCACAATGATTACGACTCTTCCTTTGATACACTTTTGGAGAAAAGTGAACGGTAACGATCCACATTAAAAATCTCCGAAAATTGATGCTAGAAATCTATAAGTCAATGAGCCATCTAAATCCAGCATACATCTGGCACCTTCGTGAAAGGAAAGAGATTCAGTATGATCTCATAACTAAGCATCTGTGGAAATTACCGATTACAAGGACAATAAAATTTGGCACGGAGTCGCTTTCATTCAGATGAAGCTTATTGTGGAATAATCTGAACGATGAGATAAAGGAGCTACCAACAGTTGCAAGCTTTAAGAGAAAGATCAAAACCTGGACGGGTGAACAGTGTAATTGTGAAATTTGTAAGTGGCCTGTCCATTATGTTATGTAGCTTGTAAATATAATTTCTTTGACATCGTTTTAAATATATTGTAAATAGATGGTATTAATTAGTTTCTTACAACTATGTCACACCAACTGTAAAGAATTAGTATGATTTGATTTGATTTGATCAATTGTGTCCAGTTCATCATTTTTGTTTAGTGCACATCCACTACTTGGTTCGAGCCGAGAACTGCTGTTTAGTTATCAACAGAAGTTGTATTTCAGGACGACACGTTCAGTCATTTCTTGCTCGCATCGAAAAATGTTTTTTCAATCTTTGAAATTGATACCAATAAATGGTGTTGTACAAGGGCTGAAAACCTTTGACAGTCAGAGAATAAAATAAAGGCTACTCTTGTTGTACATGATCCTTGATTTCGACATTCTTTGAATCCCAAGTTTTGGTCTTTGACAAGATTAGTTCCGTAAAGAAGGAATTGAAGTGCCGGGACAACAACCCCGTTGCTGGCTTGTAAGTAATTGTGATGTGAAATTTGATTGAATTCACTCTCCTTTTGCTGCTTACGTTTATATCATTTGTCGAAATATTTTGTTATATATAAAACATTATGATATTCATTCAATGATTCTTCCAGAGATTAAATGATGCTGGTGCTGAACTATGGCATGAAGAGATTCAACAATGTATTGACAAAGCGAACGGCATTGCAGAAGATGGTGAAAGATGTAAGATTTTAAAAGCGCTTTGTTATTATATCTTTTTTGTGTTCAGATGATTTTTCAGTGAATGGAGGAATTGTGTCACAAAGAGGGCACTCTACCAAAAGGAAACTTCTTATGTGCCTATCATTGCTCTCCAAAGCGTTAATTAAAGAGCAGGGAGGGGCTAATTATGGGAAAGGGATCTTTATTTATAATCTGTCAAAGGCAGTAGATGATCGTATGATGTAACTCTGTCCAGTTCATCTAGTAATTCAGTTATTGAAATATGGTACAGTTGAAGTTGCGGTTTTTAGCGACAAGCGCTGGGATCACAGAAATAGAATAGGCCTAAGTGAGTCCGTGACTCCTTGTCATGACGCTCAAGTGGTGGGGCTTTACCGGGTATCGAACCCTGTCCGCCTGACTGTTCTTGCTGCATTGTCAGAGGATTACACCACTACGCCACAACACCTCCACCGGACTCTTTATCATGCTGTGCTTTATCTAGCCTGCGTGCAGACAATACCTAACTAAGGAAAAGGTATAGTCTGCGCAACGCCGCTCAATATCGTGTATTGTGTGAGTCAGCATTTTCATTTCAATGGCAGTTTGAATGGCCCTTTCTTCTTAGCGTCTGGTTATTGTCTGCAGTAGGGTAGTTAAAATTCCAGAGTATTGTGTTGCTAATGAAGTTTGCCTGGAGAACAAAGTGAAACCTGAGATTTA
>REGL01000826.1:84550-107825 GCA_004194395.1 Aurelia aurita complex sp. Pacific | reverse complement strand
TAACTGACGGAGTATCAAAATGAGGGGTCTGGGGGCAAAGTCCCCAGGAAAATTTCTGAGGACACGCCCTGCCCTCTACTTTGGCTTAGAACGCTTCTCCCAATCCCAGGTTTGCCGATGCTAAAATTGAATTTTTGATCATTTGTAACAGTAGTTTTATGAATAAGCATCCACAGGGAAATTTTTTGAGTAAACATCTGTCCTTTGGCTTAGAATGTCTATCGCCATCCCATCTTACCAGAGCAGAATTGGAAACATTGAAATTCTCAAAATTATTTTTGCAGTTTTCTATCAATGAACACTCTCATGAAAATTATCAGGCAAAAGCTTTCAATTTTTCACAATCCAATTTTTGCGTGCCCCGTTGACAAAGTGCGTCCCGGAAATTTTTTGAAACTTGCAGCCTTTACTTTGGCTTAGAGTGACTCTCCCAGTCATTTCTTTACCCTACACTACCTATAACAACTATTTTCTGTGAAGGAATCTCGAGAACCATCTTTTGGCAGAAGTGGAGGGGGCCTTTACTTTTTCTGCAACGGTGCTCCCTTCTTCGCCATCCGTATCTTCGCTCTCGACTGTATTCATTTCTTTGAGCAAGTTCAATAACACTGAAGGATTCAAATGTGAAGTGAGATGTCCATTATTCAAACATTCAACTCTACCAAAAATTTCCTTAATTTTGTAAAAGGGGCCCTTTTCCAGGAAAAAGGGGGCCCTTTTTGCAAGATTTTGATGGGGTGGCCGGTGGGCCGGTGGGCCAGTCCGCCACTGATTGATATCACTGACCTTTATGGGTACTACCAGGGCCGTCGAGAGCCAGCTTAGGCCTCGGAATGATTTTCACGACAGGTCCCTAAGAAAACTTTTCATGACCACGCCCTTTAAACTCCCTGAAAATGAAGGAAAAACTCCAACAGGAAAAATGGCCAATGAACATTTTTTCTAATTTCCATGTCAAAGTCTTGCAGAAAATATATGCACGCGTAATTCGCGTGTAATGGTGAAGTCCAGGTGCTTGTAGGTTTTCAACACCCTTAGCGAACATGAGTTACAAGAAATGTATTTTTAGAAATGCTAGAAATTTACTCCACACGCGCACTTCTATGCGAAATGTTCTATCGTAATGTAACACCACCGCTAGTTTGTGATGAAATTAAAGCATCAACAACCCTTTACATATAAAGACTACTGTTTTGTCATAGGATCCAGATTTTAAACCGAATCGCTACGGTTACGGATATTGCCGAAAAAATTGCACGGTTAACGAATATCGGAGCAAAAAAGGCGCGGTTATGCGGATATCGGACCCCCTATAATGGACCCACATAGAATATGCGTATGTAGTTGTGGTTTTAAGTCGTGTTATCTGTAATAAAAGAGAATGACAATTTGAAAGATCTCATGTGAATCCAAGCTGAAAATAAGCGTGCTTAGCAATGCAAGCTACAGGAAAAGGACTTGATTGCACCGTCATGAACTGGACTCCTATAAAATCCTTTCAACATTCTTTCCCATAAAATGTTTTCAAATTTGTATTGGTTCCNAAAAGGCGCGGTTATGCGGATATCGGACCCCCTATAATGGACCCACATAGAATATGCGTATGTAGTTGTGGTTTTAAGTCGTGTTATCTGTAATAAAAGAGAATGACAATTTGAAAGATCTCATGTGAATCCAAGCTGAAAATAAGCGTGCTTAGCAATGCAAGCTACAGGAAAAGGACTTGATTGCACCGTCATGAACTGGACTCCTATAAAATCCTTTCAACATTCTTTCCCATAAAATGTTTTCAAATTTGTATTGGTTCCAATTTCCAAAAGCGGCAATACTGATATTGTTCTTGATTCAACTTGGTAAAGTTTTAGGAAAATATTATTATTGAAATAAACGACGGTTAATGAAATAATGACATGTTTGTGATTCACAGCTCCAGAGTGTTGTAAGGATGTACCTAGCCCGCAAAAAATACCTCTCGCGAATGCAGTTCTTCAAGGATCATGTAAGTCGCTAATTTGTAGTTTTTAAAATCATATTTTGCGTTCTGTATAGAATATTGGAGCGATTGTTTTATGCCACAGTGATCATGGTTTCTTGACAAAGTGATGGCACTGTAGTTGGTGAAAATGCATTGCTGTGCTTTGCTAAAAACGTCTAGCGATGTATTGCTAAAGTAACTTTGAACATTGAGTGCATCTCAGATCAAGGGGTCAGTCATCACCACTACAGGATAAAGTAGCATCTAGATTCCAATCTTTAGAAAGGTTGGTGTAAGATTCTATGGCATATTTCTTTGAATTCAATCGATTGAAAGAAACTTTAGCTACAAGGGCATATTTTGTAATACAATAGCAACAGTTGCGTTTTATTGGCACCTGAATTCAAATCGATTAGTGACTCGGACAAAGGAAATTCCCTCAACCAGTAATTCAAAACAAACAAGGCCGCAAAAGTTTCCCCGAAACTAGTTGGGCAAACTCTCGCCTTGTGCAAGTGAAAGGAGGTTTTTAAGAGAATTTATGTGCTTATAACGAAAGAAGAAGGTAAATCTAAAGTTCTGTCTGGCGGATTTTGTTTATTTGATTCAGGAGCTGTTTTGTAATCGTTTCATTCAAGCCCTAAACGTGCTTAAATGTTTAGCTACTTTGCTGTAGTAGGACTTCTCTGAAATCTTACAACATCCTTTTCAAACTTTTGAATATATGATGGATAAAGCTTTTTTTACCCTATCAAGATTTCTATCAGTGGACTCGAGAAACTTTTTAAAAGCTTTTTTAACAAGTGACCAGAAATTTGTTGTGAGATCATTTGCAAACTTTTAGGCACATTTAGATTCTTCTTAATTATGTTGAATAGTAAAAACCCTTTGTTGTGGCTCAGGAGTAATTGAATCAAACAGAACATTTATGTTTGATGTATTGTGTATCCTGAATGGAACAAACATGTTTTGCACATATCTCAAATTTTTAATGTTATATTTGTAGATCAAAGATGTAGTGAGAATTCAAGCTTTCCTCAGAGCGAACATGGCACACCAGGACTATAAACAATTAGGTATGTCCAGACGTCAAGCTCTACGCACTGGATAAATTTCCCTGCAAGTTTCTTTGTACAGTAACCCATAGTACGACAGTATCAAGTTTTCAACCTCTAGCAAGGCGAGGACCAGAGGTGGAAAAAATGCGTGAAGCCGCGAAGCAGCTTCGCAGGAAGCTTGTTTGTCTGGAAGGAAGGAAAAAAAGAGAGGAAAGATAGAAAGCGGAATAGAAATAGAGAAAAGAAACGAGAAAGGGAGGAAAGAAGAAATGAAAGGAGAAGAACGAAGGAGGGAAAGAAGATAGGATGACAGAAAACAAAGATTGAAAAATGATTAGTAAAGGAAGGAATGAAGTAAGGAATGATTAAAGAGAAAGGAAAACATTGCTTGGATTATACTCTGTCCATTTACAGTCGTGTCGTCCAAGGAAGCTATTAATAGTAATTCTTAGAATATTCCAAATGACTCTAAACAGGCCTGTGAAACTGAAACGTGTGTTGTGCCATAGTTCAACTGAAATCTGGCACGGAGAAAATTGATAAAATAATGAAAGGAAGAATTTCAGTTTGACGTTGCTTCGCAGCAAGGCAAATAATTTTTCCACCACTGACGAGGACTCTCATTCAAAGAGAAGGGTTGAATCTTGGAATTAAATTGTGGGGGTGGTCAGGGCTGACAAGAACAGTTTTGTATTTTCTTGTCTCGAATTTGATCTAATTGCATGATTTAATGAAATTGTATTGATTCGACTTGAAGTTGTTAAATTACATATATTAAGTTCAAGAAATTACTTTGATTTCAAAATTTGATTAAATGCACTCGAACTAAAAACTAAAGTAAATCAACTTACATTCATTTTTTGTCCCCAAACCTTAAAGGCACACTGTCCCCTCGATAATTTGCTTCATCCAAAGAAAGCAAAGTCATTCATGCATAATATTCATGGCCATGAAAATTACGCATGACTGATCCAGCCTTCGTTGAATAAAGGAAATTAGCGTAAATTTGTGGAATATTCAATAGAGATCTTTATCGATTTCTTTCATTCATCAAGGGGACAGTGTGCCTTTAAAGGGGCTGTAGGAAATACGTAAACAAATCCACGGTTTGTGCATCAAATATCGCACTTTGAAAAGAGAAATTCCTTTGTAATTAGCTAAATTCAAAAGGAAAGATCCTTATCTAGATATGGTCTGATCTTTGGGTGAAAGATCAACAAAAATACTTATTGGAAATCCATTTATATCACAGCAATTCCAAAACATATCGAGATCTAATTTGTATCAGAAGAAAGTGCATAGGCGAATCTGCAAGATGATGTATTTATTTTGAGTTTTCATTGAATAGTCACGATAAATTAGCTCATCAGAAAACCGCCAAATCAAAAATTTCCCCGACAGTTTCTTATCCAGCCTCTTTAATTTTGAAGGTCCAAACAATGACACGGAAATCAAATTTCTTTTCTGCAGTGGCATTGAAAGACCCACCAGCAAGAACAGTCAGAAAGTTCCTTCACTTGTTGGAAAATGACCACATTGATTTCTCAGAGGAACTGGGTACGTTTTCCCTGATTTTGATTTCTTATTCTGATTTGATTTCTTTTTTAGTATTGCGGTAAAAATTCTACAAGACATATTATGGATTATACTGCTTACAATCTATACTACAAGGATGATACGAGGGGGAGCAGAAGGCTATGACTGCCCCTATGGCCATTACATGAACAAAGACTAATTGCAGATACACGTTAAATTACTGCAAGTGATTTGATACGAAAGTTCTGTTTCACATTAGATGCCAGATCAAAATGTTTATACTTATAACTTGCCGATTGAAAGAACCCCGTTTATAGTTTATTACTTACGATTAGAGCTTGCAAACAATGGCCCGAAAGAATGGTCAAACGTGTTAAAGTGTCTTTCGGCAAGTTTGTGGGACAATGTTAGATATTAAGTAGTTAATGATAAATATTTTACCTGGATTTTAACGTGTTGATGAATGATACATCAATATTTCAAAGAAAGCATTTTTATGTAGCCCGCATCTCGGTGCATGATTTCCAGAAATCTAAATGCTATCCCTAACTTCTGCATTGCCATGATAATTTAAGAGTAAAGTGCATGAAGACAGGATCGGTAGAAGAGGCAAATGAATCATATTTGATCAATGGCTTGGAAGGCCTAACCTGCAAGACGTTTGACGCATCATGGCACACAGAGGCGCGTAAGGACTGTGTGGCTAGTCACCTCGGAAAGGATCTTGGCCCTACTGAGTATTGATCCTCCATAGTTAGTTATGAATCCTAGTAGTTATAGAAGACCGTGACTACTGGAGAGGATTAACGACGAATCTTCCAGATGAAGCTGTCACCGAATGATGATGATGAAAGCCAGAATGAGGTGTACTGTATTTTGATATGAAGTGAAGTGGGTTTTTACACCTCTTTTTATTTCAGAGCTCCAAAATCTGAAGGCACAAGTAGTAACTGACATAAGATCCCTGGCAAAGATTGAACATGACTTGAATACGATGGATATTAAAATTGGGTTGCTTGTCAAGAATCGAATCACGCTGCAGGTAAGGACTTATTTTTTATCTTGTTATGTTCTCAAACAAGTACTACCTAGCTGGCCGTTGAAGCTCAGGGGCCACATTGAAATGAATCTAAACTCACCATGCATTTAACCGAGAATGTAAAGAAACACGGTGTTGGACTTGGCTCTTCTAGATGCTTTTGTATTCAATTCTTGCGATACTGTTATTGGTTTTATGTGATTTTTGGTTGAAGCGGATTTTATACCGGGTGAGTCAGAAAAAAGAATCCCCGTTTGAAAGGTCATGGCTCCCTGGATATCAAGACAATGATATCGGCAAATATAAAGTTTTATGGTAGAAATGTTCAAATCTACTATAAAATTTACCTGACTGTAATGGGCTACTCCATTCTGAAATTATGAGGGATTTTCTCCAGAAAGCCTCTTCAAAAAACCTTCAAAACGTGCCCAAAATCATGAGCAGATTTCCCTAACATTTCTGCCTTACAATGCCTTACAGCAATGAGTTGTGAACGCTTTAGCACGTGCTATCCTCTTGGGACGATGAACAAGTTCTCCTCTGGTATCGATAACCTATTCAGGGGGATTCCATTCTCCCAAGAGGACACCATACATGAATTTATGTGATTGTCATCAATTTTAGGAAGGAAAATGTGCTCATTGTTTTCATTCGTTTTTGCAGGTTTTTGAAGGGGCTTTCTGCAGAAATCACCCATATCCACGGGAAGGAATGTCCGATTAAGGTCAGGTAAATTACTGAACCTAATTGAACATATTGGCAATAAAACAAGACTTTTTTCAATATTATTGCTTTGATATTCATGGAGCAGTGGCCTTCCAAGCGGGGATCCTTTTTTCTGACTCACCCGGTATTTAAGTAGAACATGTAAGGCACCTGCAAATAGGTGAATAGTGATAATGTTGATTTTAAGAACTAAATGGATTCAAAGAGGTAGATATTTGCTTGTAAGACTTTCAATTCTTTTCTTTCAGGATGTAGTGATGCACGGGAAGAAATTAAAGAGAGAGAAAGGTGATATTGCCAAAGCTTCCCAAGCAACTTCTGGCATCAAATCTCTTAGCAAAGAAAAGAGGGAAATGCTTGAGGTTTGTGAATTACTTGACCATTTAAATCATCAGTACTTTCTTTTAATTTCGAGACCACGAAATTAACAAATCAACAAAAACGTAGATACTTCTTTGTTTGAATTGTATACTCTTCTTTATTATTCGATTTCTCATCGATGCTATACAACTATGGCTGATAGAGTTCTCAGATTTTTTATGGGGTTTAGCCAACCATTTTTCGGTTTTTACATGATCAAAGTTGGCACATGGAATTGTAATTACCGTGGAAGAATAAGAATAACTTTGGACTGTAGCACAAATAGGGGTCTTTTGCCAAAAATGGATACATCGTTAAGAAGAGAGTAATTTTCATCTCTGGTATTTAATTCTGTCTCCAATTATATGTCTCGTGCGATCATGCAAAAGTGTTCATGCAAACCTCTTCAATTGGATTTATTTGCGGGCATTCGCGGGCATTTACACGTTACATTTGATTTCAGACAGATTTTGCTAGAGGCAATGATAAGTTGTGTTTTTATTCAATATAAAATTTTTACAAACAACGCATTACTTACGAGCTACTTTACTACACTACAAGGGCGATACCACGGAGTGCAAGAGACCATGACAACTCCGCAGTCATTAACATAGAGAACGTGTAACTAAACTAAAACTAAATGTACAGCTACGAAAAATACACATGAACAATTTCTACTGATAAATACTAAGGTTCGTTTCACATTGTATGTCGAGCTAACTTTGGGCAATCATGTCTTATTCGCAAGAATGGGTGACCTGGAGATTCAATTTTCAAATTAGAATGGATTTGTGCCCAATGAGTCTAACATGCAATGCGAAACAAACTTACAGCAAAAAGAAAGAGAAGCAAAGGGACTTGGGGACTATGAAATGTAAAAAAACGCTTTGAATTTCCTTAGTTGAATCTACCAGTTTACAAATGATAAGTTTGTAGAATTGATAACGAAATCGATCAAAATTGCAATTATTTTCTAACTCTCCTGGTGTTTGGTAGTAAACAACAATAAATGAGTAAATGATAAATAACAACAACACATCTTTCGCCTTTTCAGGGATATCAACACTTATTCTATTTGCTGCAAACAAACCCATCATATCTCGCAAAGCTGATCTTCAAAATGCCCCAAAGCAAGACAACGAAATTCATGGAATCAGTCATCCTTACATTATACAACTACGCATCGAATTCACGTGAAGACTATCTGTTGTTGAAATTATTCGAAACAGCTCTAAGGGAAGAAATTGCGTAAGTAGATTTTACATTCTTTTCCTCCAAGTTTCCCGTTCATTCAAACTAATTTATTACATAATTTGATCCAGTTGTTTACCTGAGGAGTTGTAAGGTTGTATAGTATTGTAAGGTTGTAAGGTTGTATAATATCTGAGGAAAAGAACTGTTAGAATCCACGCAGAACCAATTTTCACATATATTGGTTGACCTTTAGTTGATGAAAAGTGAATAGTCGTGTCCTGATTATCTTGCGCCATTTGATTTGCTTGTCTGTCTGCCTTAGAACGGACGTCGATTCTTTGTACAACTTTAAAATGTCATGTGTCAGATGGCAAGGGCAAATTTTGTGAAAGATAAAGCGATTTGCCCTTCTAAGGAATAGATTTCACACCTCTGAATGCGCTCGATCAAATCAAAATAAACAGAGAGTGCAAAAGCAGTATGGCTGGCTGCGCAGAAGGTGTGAAGTCTATTCTTTGCGCTTCAAAATTGATTTATCTTGATATGTCAGATGTGATTCCCTTGTTCTTTCAAATGAATTGTGCGAAGGGAACTTCAGTTGATTTCCTATAATCCCAGAAAGAGCATTTTTGATATCATCGTTACTTTCAGAATTGTAGCGTGTGATTATATTTTATGAAAGGATGTACGAGAACGAGAGGAGGAGTATCTAAAAGGGGCTCCGTCGCCAAACAGGAAACAAATCTGTAAACTCGCACGTGTCACCAATTATCCATTGTTCGTCCATTGTTTTCTGCAGTTTGTTTGGTGGCTTCACCCAAGCTACCAAAATGTGACCATTAAAAATCCACTTATATCCCAGCAATCGTAGAAGATATGAAGTTTGGCTTGTTCCTTAGTGAATCACAATGATTTATGTCCAAACAGCAACTTTCATTTTGAAAAAAATCTGAAAATCCTGTGGGATATCACCTTTCAAAAACTGCAAAAATCATCGTTTTGTTGACATTTTGACGACGGAGCCCCTTTAAGCTTTTTGACAAACATCAAAAGCTTCATAAATTCTAAACTGATTGAGGAAAATCAATATGACCAACACAAGAAATCCTCAATTTTTGAAGGTCTACAAGATGGTAGCAAGCAAAAGTCTGTAGCTTTTATGGTTTACGATTTATCATTTTGATGACGTCACAACTTCAAAACTTATAGGAATTTATAAATGCTTTAATTCTGAAAATAATGATAATATTAAAAACGCTCTCTCTGGTAACACAGGAAAGTTTCATTTGAAAGGATAGGGCGTTAGTATTTTCCCCGACTAATTTTCAAAGTTTTGCAAAGATTTCACGCCTATGCTGTCTGTATTATAAGGTAGCACTTGTAAAGCAAAGTAATTTAGCAACATGAAATAGTCAAGAAATCAAACAGAAGTTTTTATCACTTTTTGTCTAAGAATTGTGTGTAGATTAAATCCTGTCTTCATTGTAGCTCAAAAGTGGACCAGCTAGTGGAAATCATCACCGGTAACCCAACAGTTATCAAAATGGTTGTTCATTTCAATAGGTGAGTCTGGTTCGAATTTATGTTGTTAATGATTGCAAACACTTGAAGTATGAGCATGTAAAAATTCGTTTCATGCACTACTTTGTGGTTTCAAGATTCCGAATTGTACCAGGGGAGATCAGGGTAACCTTTTTCCTCCTGAGCTTTGTTGCAGGAATGTCTAGTGATGGAAAAATTTTGTCTGTTTCTTATCTTAATTTTCAATGACAAGTCTGGTGTTTATAAAATTAATGTCAAAAATAACCTTACCAACTGCCGATGAACAATTGTAACTTCTTTCCACATTTTGACATCCGTAACAGCAAAACAGCTGTAAACTTGTAAAACATTTTTCATAAGTTAGGCCAAATGTCATCGCCATTTTGTAAGAATATGCGAATTACGGACCAATTTGGAAATCAGTATTTAACTGTATATTTAACCCTGTTTAAAGAATTTAAAATGACATGAAAAATGAAAGGAAAGATAAGGAGGCTAGCCTCGGTTTAGAGGTTAAGGCCAACATGGCGTCGAAGGCTACGAGGCTATGCCATTGTGCGTTTATGGCGTAACATCGCTCATTTCGCAGTTTGAAATACGTCATTTCGCAGAGAAAAGAGAGAGAAAAGTTGGAAAAAGTACTACACACAATTCACAACAGTGCAATCCTTTATTTTATCAACAATCATGACAACCCCAGACATGCCATTTAAGACTCTTTTACCAGCTTGATACTTAGGCCCTTGCTTACATCCCTGAAGTAAGGTACAGTAAGAAAGAACCCGCATAAAAGAACCAGGGATTTTTTTGGAACATGCTAAAATGGTTCCTTTACATTCAAATAATGGTTCTTATTTTCTCATTCATTGCATTCAACCGAAAATAACTTTATTCATTAACTAAACTACAATACACATATAGTAGTGAGGTCAGTCTAGCAAGATTTTATATAGGTGTGCCAAAATAGAGCAAACACGGAAAACACATTATTCCTATCACTCGTACATTCATTTGATACATGTAACCTGAAACTAACCTGAACCTCTGAGAACAGGGAGGGGATGGGCGGGAGGGATCCTATTTTTCATGAAAGTACTTGCTATCGACTTGTGATTCTCCACGCCTTGAAGAGCTTTTTATATTTGCCTACTAAGCACGCCTCCACGGAGAGCGTTCAACAGTATTCCCTTAAGAAACTTAACAATGCTGCTACAAAATAGTTTCCTATTGTGCTGTTAATAAATTCATTTAGATATAGGGTGCTTTTAATCCGCAGTTTCTTTCGCCTGGGTTTTATCATATAACTCTCATGATCTGTTTCAGAGGTGCAAGAGGCCAGAGTTCACTGCGAGATATCTTACAACCTTTAGTGAAGGAAATAATCGACGACAAGAGCCTCAGTATCCATACGAGTCCCGTCGATGTTTACAAACAGTGGATTAATCAAATGGAAAGCGAAACGGGAAAACCAAGCGAACTTCCTTACGACGTTGATAACGACACAGCGATGAAACACCCAGAAGTTGTCGCAAAAGTCGAAGCTTCGATAAAGAGTTTACGAACGGCTGCAGATAAATTCTTGACTTCAATTAGCAAGAGTACAGACCTTATACCATATGGAATGAAATACGTTGCAATGACGCTCCGAGAAGCACTGACGGAGAAATTTCCACAAGCCGGAGAGGATGATATTCTTAAGGTATTTTTTTTATCTTTAGTTTTTCTGATTATCTTTCATTATCTTTCATTAACGAACACAAATGGATCTCTGTTTCTGAGTAGTTTGATGTAGGACTATTTACAATACCAAGCACTGTTAATGTGGGACTTTCACCTCATCTGGCAAGATGCAGTTAAGTCTCGCCTTTGTGAAATCAGAACGAATTAACCAATAACAATCAAGGAATTAAACACTTCACATGGCCATAGATTCCTCGAGCCTGGACCTCAGAAGAATCTCTGGGTTGTTCATGTTGCTCGTCAAACCCTAAAGCGCCATGCCAATCACAATGGCGAATTGTGTGCTCTTGGGNAAGCACTGTTAATGTGGGACTTTCACCTCATCTGGCAAGATGCAGTTAAGTCTCGCCTTTGTGAAATCAGAACGAATTAACCAATAACAATCAAGGAATTAAACACTTCACATGGCCATAGATTCCTCGAGCCTGGACCTCAGAAGAATCTCTGGGTTGTTCATGTTGCTCGTCAAACCCTAAAGCGCCATGCCAATCACAATGGCGAATTGTGTGCTCTTGGGCTGTCCCTCTCTTACGACTATTCTTGGAACGATTTAAATTTAAATTGTTAGTGCCATACATAGTGGGAACTCGCTGACTATAAGTCCTTTCCCACTATGGATGGCACGTAGTTAATTAGCCTTGTTGTTTTTGTAAATAATTGTTGTTTTTAAATGAATAAAGAAAAAAACATGGGTCATACTGATGGTGTTTCGCTGGTTCATACTAAAGAGAGTAGGCCCTCACAGTACTACTTTGCTGAGATGAAAGCTTGAAAATGAACTACTTTTTTTATTCGAAGGTTGTTGGAAATTTGATCTACTATCGATACATGAATCCAGCAATCGTTGCTCCTGATGCTTTTGATATCGTCGATTTGAGCATAGACCGTGGACTGACGTCTGATCAACGGAGAAATCTGGGATCCATCGCAAAAGTCCTTCAATATGCTGCTTCGAACAAAATGTTTGGTGGTGAAAATGCACATCTTAGCTCATTGAATCCATACATCGCTGAAGCATTCATGAAATTCAAGTAAGTCTGCATTTTCAGGAGGAATATGACATTTGAAATTAGCCTTGAGTAACGGACTCATCGTAATAAACCCATAAACGCAACTAAAACACCGTAATCTGTAGAAAGAAGACTGTTAACTCCTGTGCAAGAACAGCAACCAAAATAAACCTGCAACTAGAGAGAAAACTGTTGAATCCTGCAAGAGAAAAAACGAGTTGATCTTAAAACCTGAAAAGAAAGAAATAAGTTAGTAACTCACCAGTAACTGTAATAAAGAACAACGTTAATAACCAAAAACGTGATTCGTTGCACACTCGTCAGTTCGGTTCGTGCGAAGAACAAATTAACGATACGAACAGGCCTCTTTATTACCAGACGAACAAAAGAAAATTGAAAATCACATGTCAATAACACCTGAGCCAATCATTGGCTAAACACAATCAACAGCCGCCAAAGATCAAAACCTTTGGCGCCAACTCAAAACAATTGCAACGTGAAAGCAAAAATCGGAAATAGGAATGAGAGATGTGTCACTACCCGAACTGGAAAATATAGAGCATATATCAAAAGCATGAGAAGGAATCTAAACATCTGCGACTGGAATAGACGATTGCGCTAAAGATGGGAGACGAGATTTTTTGTCTTGGTGCTTTGCAATTCGTTGTATCTCGATTTATTAGATTGGTTGATTTGTTAAACGCTGCAAAGGATCTTGGTAAAAATTCCTCGACGCCATCTTTAGCGCCATTGTTTTTACTTCGTATGGACACGAAAGCTCGAGCAACAGGCAATGCAGTTCTCGTATATTTTTGTGTGTACTTCAAACACTAAATTCTCAGCTTCCGAATTAGATCATAGGAATTTGAGAGGCACTGGGGAGGTCGATTTAACAGGGATTTAACAGGCCTTTAGATCCAACTTCTAGTTTTTGATATACACTTGGGCATTCACTAGAAATGAATTAGCCACCTAGGTTTCAGGTATCTCATTGCAGGTTAGTTTCTGGTTAGTTTATGTTCATATGCAACTTGGCTAATCAGCTGAAAAATATTTCGCTTTGCAGCTACTCAGGGCGTAGAGGCCAAATTTGAGAAATTCCATAACTGAAGGGAACGAGATAAAAAGTTGACATTTTAGTTTTAAGGGTTGTTTGTTGCCGACCAATAATTTTTTGCCTACCAGATGAAATTATTCCTTCTTGCAGAAATTTCTTCCAAGCAACATCTAGAGTTGAAGACGCAGAAGCTCACTTTGGGATTGATCAATACAGTGATATTACGATGTTAGCAAAACCAGTTGTATATATCACTGTCCAGGAAATCATTGATACGCATCAAGTAAGTCTGCCACACTACAAATATTTTTGCAGCAGAATGTTATTATTAACGCTTAGCTACACCTAACTTGTCGAGGCTACGGTACGTCTTTTATCCACTTAGCAGAATGAAATCATCCGTAATATTGTTTTTAGAATGGCGCTTTCATCCTACCAAAGGGGCAGCACGTGCTAAACCATGTACAAGTCATTACTGTAAGACTCAATTATGAGGAGAATTGATCGTCATCATATGCCGTTCTTGAAGGTTTCTTGAAGAGGCTTTCTTGAGAAAATCCCTCGTAATTTAAGAACGGAGTGGCCGATTTCAGTCAAGTAAATTTAGAATTATTTAAGCATGTCCACTGTTAGATGTTATGTTTGCCAATATTTCGCCTTGATATCCAGGGGACCGTGGCCGTTCAGACGGGATTGTTTGCTTTACTAACCCGGTACGGGAAATAAACTTTAAACTATTAAGCAGACTGGGAATGTGCCGATGATGGTGAAGGTGTCGTGGGGCAGTGGTGTAATCCTCTGACATTGCAGCCAGAACAGTCAGGCGGATAGCGCTCGATCCCAGGCAGTGCCGAACCACTTGAGCGTCTTGTTAAGGGGTCGCGGACTCGGTTAGGCCTATTCTACTTCTTCGATCCCAGCGCTTGGCGCTAAAATCCGCAACTTCGCCTTCACCAAGTGCTCAAGCATGATTATGAAATTTGTTATCATTCATGTGTATAATGAAGTATTTTCGGTGTTTATAGCTTCTTCACGAACATATTGAGAGCCTCGCTCCAGAAGAGGATGATGCATTGCGCGATATTCTGACAGATATCGGAGAAGTACCAACAGTTGAAGACATGATTGGTAAGGAACGAGTGAATTTTATTAAAAACTTCATTTCCAATTGCTTTTGTTATTGTGAATGCATAAAAATTGGGAACCGTGAAGGTGTCCTTAAAATCAGGGACCTTTTGGGCTCCAATTTTCTCAGGGATTTTCTCAAAATGGTACTATTGTTTGTGTTTATTCCAGGCTTAGGAAAGGTTTATCGAGGTTTGGTGACCTTATACTTTGTACTTTCTCAAGAAAAAGTTTATGAAGATAGGAACTTTGTTTCTTACGCATAGTAGAATCGTCGTGCCGTACAGTCTTCATTGTGTATGTAACTATAAACTGTTTTAATTACCTCAACCTAGCAGGAGGATGCTTTTCGTATGTTGTCAGATGAAATAGTCATTCTCAAGTCCATATCTTGGATAGCCCCCGGTGCATATCTAGCTTGCCATGGGTTTTCTGTCGATATGACGGACGGACAGTGTAACATGAATAACAATGATGACAATGATAAACTCAATCCACCATCGGAATAAAACAGACAATGAATAATAAAAGCATAGCATGGCAGTTACTGCAATGATTGCCAATTGCATCAAAAGTTGGACGCAATTGGCAATCATTGACTGTACCACTGTCACAGTTGATCTTAAGCAGTCAGGGATTATTGGCAGGCAGGAATTGACGTTAAACATGGAATTGACCTTGAACATGAATTCATCTTTTGATATGAAACCAATGCTTGTGATATCTTCCGTTTTGACTTCAGGTGGCGTAAAACCAGTGGATGGCGAGGACAACGAGCAGCAGTTAGCAAGGCTTGCAAAAACTGAAATATCACTCACGCTGAACAACAAATTTGAAGTTCCCGATGATGATGATTCTGATATCAAAGCTCTCTTTGTCAGGTTTGTATTTTGCACCATTCTTCTTGCAGGCTCATATTTCATACGATTTATTATGAGAATACCTGTACATACAAAAAAGCAAATTTTATTGTCATTTAAGTTTGATGGTGCAAGAAGATAATCGTTCTGGCCACAACTTACGAACACACGAGAAAGCCCCAGTTGTTGACTGTGTTATCTTAATGTTGTTTTGTCCTTGAGGTTCGTTTTCATTTTTTACTCAATAATTTTAGATGACGCTAGTGAATAGATGAATTTATTCACAGCACAAAAGGGAACAATAAGTAGCTTTGTTCAGGAATCGAGAATTGTTGCCCCTTCTGCATACCACGCAGGAATTTCAATGCAGCACACGCGTGAAATAGTATTAAAGGGTCTGTTTCATCCAGCATGCCTTGCACATGCCATCTCTTGGTTGGTCTTTGTTGCCACCATTTTCACGGGCCATGAAAATGGCGACAAGAAAGGCCCACCAGCAGACAGCACGTGCAAGGCATGCTGGATGAAACAGACCCTTTAAAGCCCCAATGAAACGTGGCTTTTTCACAGGTCGATAGCAAGCTTTCTCTGTGCAATTTCCCCTCCCACTCCTCCCCAAAAAACATTTTAACCGTTATTTGGACGTTCAATGTTGGAATTTCATATGATTGAAATATCTTGTGACCTACAGGAACAATCTTGCCAGACTGACCTTACAACTACCCACGTACTTGACCACTTTTTGTAGTTAATAAGTAAAGTTATTTTCGTTAGAATATAATGAATAAGAAAGTAATGATCCCCAATATAACAATACATCTTATTTACTTATAGTGGTAGGTACTGTAAGATTTTATCATACAGTTTTGGCCGTTATCCAGCTGCTCTCCGAGAGCAACTACTTGTAACATTCGAAGTTAGTCGGTAAGATGACTTTCCCCTGAAAGTAACCAGAATTTCACACACAGAATTGAAAAGCGTATACCGTTTTTATTGACAAAAAGCAAGTAACTTGACCATAGTGGTTTTTCAGACAAGGGAATGTTTTTAGTCTCCTTGCTATTTTATTCCCGTTCTTTAGAACGAAAAAGCTGATCGTTGAAGTGATGCGAGTACAACATGCAGAGACCTTAATGCAAATCTTAGAGACAGCTACGAATGCAGAACAGGTAATATAATTTCGTCATTTAATCATATTTTACTTCGTTTTATCAGGACTTATTTTTACAGTAGCTCCATCTTTATTTCACGACGTCAAGCCGTGCCCCAAAAAAATTGTGCCCCGTTTGTCTGAAGATGGCAACAAAACGGCAAAAGATTCTCGCCAAAATTTTGCATGATGTTGCTCCTCAGATATTCAATTAGAGTTTGCTACCATCCCCTTAAAAATCCGTTGAAAAATGATGGAGCTATGACTTTCGGGAGACCAAATTTGCCTGATGACTGAAACCAGCGGTCGGCCATTTTGTATTACTATTCTGCAGCGAAAAATAGCTCCATGGATGAAATGAAACAGCATCCTCCCATGTCATAGCTCTCGTGAAAATTCTGATAATCATCAGAGAGTTTGCAACTATTTCTTACCTCACAGAAACTATTTCTTACATCACATGAAGCTATTTATCACTGCAAAATAGTAAGACAAAATGGTGGACCGCTGTTTTCAGTCATCAGGCAAATTTGGTTTTCTGAAGGTCATAGCCCCATCATCTTTCAACGGATTTTCACGGAGATTGCAGCAAACTTTAATTGAATATCTGAAGAAAAACATCATATGAAAGTCTGGCGATAATCTTTTGCCTTTTTGTAGCAATCTCCAGGCAAACGGGGCACAATTTTTTGGGACACCCTGTAGAAGTGTTTGGAGGATATAGCAATGGGAGTAGCAAACGGATTTACGTAGTGAACCTTTAGCCCGGGTAGCCTGTGTTTGAGGACAAGATCACTGCTCCTTTTTTATCAAATTTTGTTTTGTCATTTTCAGGAAGCAGATCATCAGCGGATCGTTAAGCAGAGAGAAGCAATCGACAAAACGAAGCAAGCCTCGATTCGAAGATCAGCATCTGTTCATGGAGAAAGCAGGTATGTGTCTTTCAACTAGTTTTTCAAGCGAGCTTTGTCAGTGAAAGTCAACAATATTGCCAACATTTATTATAGATTTTAGCAGAAAATAGACGATTACGGAAAGATGGCATCGAGGGACATTTGACCGAGATTCAGGGCTCAAAAATGTTTTTCCTTCCTGGTACTTTGTTCTTCTTATTTACTTTCTTCTTCTTTCCCAATATACTGCCTTACTCTATCCCCACTTCTTTTCTCTCCTTCCTTCCCTCCCCTCCCCTTCAGTTTCTTTTTCCGTTGTCCCTTCTTCCTTCCTGGGAAATTGGAGCACTTCAGCTTCCTTCCTGGTAGCGCCGCTACCACGCTACTTGGTTTTTTGAGACCCGCGAGATGCATTACGTTTACGTTAATTTCATCTTTATTTCAAAGAATTGTAGAATTATTGTATTATATTTTTGTTTTAGGTTGCCGCTTGAAGATATCAAGAAGAAGATTTGGAGAAACTTGAAAGTCCTTGAGGGTCAAGGATTGGTTTCTGTCAAAAATGACTACCAAGACATCATAAATGCAATCGCAAAGGTAATCAGGCTCGTTCTTTCACCAGAGTCAGAAAGAACTTCCATAATATTCAGGGTGTCCCAAAATAGTTGTGCCCATTTGTGTGACTGCTGCAGAGGAGCTGTATGGTCTAGTGCTCCGTTCTTGGTACAGTTGCATAGGTCAGGCTTCAAGTTACAGTTTGAGGCCCCGTTCACACTGCTCCGTTTTTTTTTTTTTTTTTTTTTTTTTAAAACGGGAGGAAAAACGTCTGTTTTTGGGCCGTTCACATTGATCCGCCTGATAACAAATACGGAGAGAAAAACCTCCGTTTTTGTGCGTTCACATTGCTCCGTTTTTGTGAAACTCATTGTTGAGTATTGGAGCGTTTTCAAAAACCTCCGTTTTTGTGCGTTCAGACTGATCAAGTGCGTTGTAAAAAACCTCCGTTTTTGTGGATATCCACTTTTGATAGCGTTTTCGAAAACGTCCGTTGTTGTGGCGTTTTTTGTGCGGATCAGTGTGAACAGTTTTCTCTCCGTTTTTGTAAAAAACGGAGCAGTGTGAACGGGGCCCGAGACCTTGTTTTAGCCAATCTGACAGATGGTTGCTGATTTATGGCACACTGAAATAAAGAAAAATGATTGCTTCAAAAACAGCATTTTGTTTGTCCTCCAAAAATGCCAAAATCAAGCCAATACTGCAAGAAAGGGTTCTATTGCTGTGTCAGAATTTATGCTACAGATTAAAAGGATTACCGTAAAAGCTATGTTAAGCCCCCAGGGGGCTTGTTTAGTTTCAGACACTCCAGAGGGGGCTTAAAAGAAAGGGGGCTTCTTAGAGAGCAGGGCTTATTCACACAATCAAATGATAAGGATTTATACGATAGCTTTTCAGTTCTTTTACTCCATGTTCTGCGGATTCAACATACAATTTTACGAATCAAATACATAAATTCGACACAGTTTTATCCCAAACCATATCAAAATTGAAACATGCAAACTTGTTTAGCTAACTATATGGAAAATCTTTGGTAACCTTTGGAATTTGATATAAGTGGGGGGCCTTAGAAAGAGGGAGACTTATTTAGAATGTTGGCTCGGAGGGAAGGGGTTTATTAGAGAGGGGGGCTTACCAGAGAGAGGGCTGAATAGAGCTTTTACGGTACTTGTATTGTTTACCGATAACAATGACATTTGCAAATGTAGAAAAATGCAAATAAAACGCTAGAACCCCTTCTTTCAGCATCAGAATTTCTCACTTTATCTTACTGCTGTTTCATCCAATGATTAAAAATGCTACACTCGACCTTATTGCAGGACATCAGAAATCAACGCCGATACAGACAACGTAGGAAGCAAGAATTAAAGAAATTAAAAGAGACTGTTGAAAATTTGAACAGCAAAGAAAAATTCTATGAAGAACAAATTGATTATTACAATCAATACATCAAAGTCTGCCTCGATAATCTGGCTAAAAAGTGAGTGAATGCCTGCCTCCTTTAAAACGACTTCATTGTTAAAAGTGGAGAGTATTTTGCCTGGTCCAACTTGCTCATTTACATCTTCTATCCTCCCTTTGCCAACGTCTGTCAGTGCTTTCTGTCCAGAGGTTTCTGACATTTGGTCCTGCGCCTCTCTTCGCCCTTACTTATTTATTCGTGGTGCAACACATCTTGTGGATGAAAATGTTGATACCAATTGAACTTGAATGGGAGAGAAGATAAAAGTTCACAAAAAAGTTTGTTGTTGCTGGTCTTTGGAAACTTTACGTTCAAAGTTGTAGATGTGAAAGTGTGCGATGACCCTCAAAATCTGTGGACCACGTTTTCTTCAAGGACATCTTTGGGAGTTATAAATCATTCTATTGCAAATTTTTGCTGAAATGGTATCAGTTTTAAATTGTTTATTCTGTTTTCAACAGATGAGAGAGTTACTCTGATACAGGGCATGAAAAAATATTTTCTTTCTTGTGACCAGAAAAAAATCATGCCTAAATTTCCTGCAAGGATAGAACAATGAAATCTGGTTTTGTCAATGAGATCACCATCAGAAACTGGCTCCAATCAGCACATATCACGTATCACCTTTTCAAACATCATCTTGCAAGCATTGGGATGTAAAGCTGTTTGTCATTCGGATAAAAGATCAATTATACATTCCAACAATAGGTTTCAAACTCCCCATGACTGTAGCATTTGTTATAGATTGGATTGGATGTGAACAAGGCATGATACATGAAAGGGGATATAGTTTGGAAATTTCCTGCAGGACAGTAGGAATGGAAAATTTCGTGCGACCGCCCGGCCGCTTGGTCGGGTGGGTTTTCATGCCCTGCTCTGATACCCCCAGAAAGTCTTCTGACATTTTTTTGCCAGTTGTATTTCTTTTAGATATCTATATGATACTGCATTCACACTGAAACAGTTAAACCAGCTTTAACTAAACCAGGTTAAATTTCAACCAATCAAATGCATTGAATACGTTGGATTGACCAATTAGAAGGCCCCATTCGATAACCTGGTTTAGTTTACGCTGGTTTAACTTGCAGTGTGAATAAGGTATAAGATATCTGATTTATTCACTTAATTTTGGCAATAATTTTTAATAAGAAATTGTCAAGACGAGCTTTCCCGTTTCACAGTATCTTTTCTCATATTTGCACTTAGGAAAAATACGAAAGCCAAGGTAAAGAAAGGGAAGAAGGAGGAGAAAATCGTCAAGGGTTCCATCAAATATAGTGCTCAAAAATTGTACGAGAAAGGTGTTGTGTTGGAAATTGAAGGATTACCTCAATCGCAGTAAGTTTAGTTTCAGTTTTATTTCAAACGTCGTTCTGGTTTGCTTAGGTTCTTCATCCTACCTACACATGCGGCTAAGACTTATCATTATATTAGTACATTTACGGACTGTAAGGGTTGAAGTGGGCTTCGGAATTTCACTCTTGTCCCATCATAAAACTTGATGTATTCATGTAAAGATATCTGTACGACAGAAAAGTACCAGAACATATTCTAACTAACACGTTGAGGCTGTTTCTCTCATCAAAGCATGACTTTGATTTGCCACACTCTGACGAGGATACAAGTCTATATTGTTGAGGGTACCGACGACTGCCCCTTTTGTTATGCTGGCAAAGTTCAAAGCAGATCAACAGCCGGGAAACCTATTGCCATGCGCGAGAATCTCTTTGTTTGTTTGTTAATCATTGTTTGGATTGTGGTTGTTTTTCCGCCCACATTCTTTTCACAAACCAAACATACTTTCTGCGCATGATCACAGGTTTCCTTTTTGGGGGATAACCGTTTGCTTGAGCTTTGATAATTCGTCTCCCCAATGAGAAATCCTCAGTGTGTTCAAATATATTCTGGTGTTTTTGTCCTCGAAATCTCTCTGCATAAAGTTTATAGTAATAGATCTTACCATACCTATTATAAACATTGTTGATGAAACTTTCCACAGTGCTACTGTAGGTGATGCAGCACAATAACTTGGAGTTGAGTTAAATCGACGAAAATTGTTTGACTTTTATAAGGAGGGTGCTATGTGAGGTTAAGAATCATCTGGAGATATACAGCCTTTTCTATTCTTGTAATTTTATGTGTTACTCTGAGAGCGGTATCAAAAACCATAGTACAAATGAAATAGTACAATTACTTCCGTGTCATATGATGCATTGAGGCTTAATAGAATCTCGTTTGATCACTGAGTATTTTTGCATTCATTAATATTACGGAAATTGCCATTTTCAATATAGTCTAAATAAAGATTTTCCCCGACCGATGCCAGCGTTGTAACTGGATTTCCCTCAGCTGTGACACAGCGTGGAATTGAGACGGACCTCGATGTGACTTTATGAAATCACAGTTAAAAAGATCTTGAGACTTAGACCTTTGTTTATAGCCAATCGAAACCACGGGGAAGGAAATGCACTATACCTTATGTCCATGAAAGGCATCCCTGCACCTTATTGTTTCTCCCACCGTAGTGTCCATTTACCTATTAAGAGGCTGTTTCATTATTTTGACGTAAACAAACAGCGGTCAACAAAACCCTGATTAACGGCTTTCAATCTCCAAGTATTGACATAATTAACTTAATTGGATTTACAGTCACTGTGCCGCAGCATGTGAGCGAGACGGACCTCGAATTGGTGACTGTGTCACAAGAATGGGGGATTCGAACGTCAAAGGCGTTTTTCANAAACTTGAGTGTACAAAAAAAAGTTTCCACCTTTCCGGGCTTAAAGCTTGGAATGAAATACCAATCGAAATAAGGGAAATCCCCTCGCTCTATCAGTTTAAAAGAAAATTAAAAACGCATTTAAAGAGCTCAGTAAACCCTAACTAAAACACGACTCCCAGGAAGATCAGGTCTCAGCCTGGATCCAATCCTAGCTAATACCAAATTTTAAATTTTGTTTTTCATTATTCCTTTATAAAAATATGAATTAATAATAAAAAAAGAGATTTGTAATTAATTTTATACACCAGAGCCTTGCAAATCTGCTCAATATTCACGGAGCTACAAGCTTTAAAAGTACAAGTTTGTGCGAAAGCTGAAACCAGATGCCTTTAAATAGCATTCGTGGTAAAAGTCGCATGGGCTATCGTTTCTCTTATTTCTCATTTGTTTCAGAGCAAACCAAATGGGATTTGAAAAGATTGTCGATAACCTGACTTCAAGTATATGGATGCTTTGAGTATTGGCATATTGAAATTGATTCATGTTTTCTTTCACCAGCGTTTATCGCTAGCGATCGTTGCATGTCAAAATGCACTCTAGCGCACTCTAGCACTCTTGCACTCTAGCGATCGTTGCGAAATTGATTCAGTCTCGTCGATTATGTTTTAAACTACTGTTTTTGGATACATGCAATCTTAAGCAAATTTTGACAATGATTATAAGAATTAAATTACTTTCCAAGTCCTATTTGGTATTCTCTGATATTAACGAGAGGTATAACATTGAATAACCTTCTTTTACCTCAATCGAGGTCTCCGGTTTCAGCTGTCGCATATTTTTCATCTTTGAAGGCTTGCAACTCAGTGAACTTTCAACCGATTTGCAAGATTCTGGTCTCTAAAATTATTTCAAACTCTTAGGGTCAAGTTTATCCTTTCATGGGCCTGTTCATGTCATCGTTATTTTTCAATATCTATTCAAACGTGGAACAGTCTTTGTTGCACACCTTGTATATTAGATCAGTTTTTAAGCGTGAAGAGTTGGCGTTGACATTTTCACCAAATCAAATCAAATGTTCTCCTTCTAAATTCCCATGCTCCATGTTCTCAAGTTCCCATTCTTCCTTGAAGCTAATTAATTGATTTAGAAAGAAACCTTTCTGATCCATGTGGACAAAATATTTTTGATGCTGTGATCTCCAAGGACGAATACTTTTTGAATTAAAGTTATCAAGTTATTCAATTGAGTTATAGTTACCCCTCCCTTCACCC
>REGL01000826.1:10977-53300 GCA_004194395.1 Aurelia aurita complex sp. Pacific | reverse complement strand
CTACATAGCATAGTTATCTTCTGGAACTGGAGGGCTGTTCGTTTCTTTGTTTTGGACTGTTGGGCGAGTGGTATACCAATGATCTTTACCATCTTATTTTTCTCCATTGAATCACTTGGAGTTGATGTGAAACTTGGCACCAGCAGTATCTTCCTCTTCCTGCAAATAATTTTTCAGAGTTTGATATTGATAATAGATTTAATAAAAGTGTGTAACTTCTGACAAAAACTGTTTAGAACTGTCCTAGATCTTACATCACGAGGCCAGCGATAAAAGACAGCTTTTCAAGCAGCATTATGTTGCTGCAGTTTCCTTCAAATCAGTCAAACAGGCATAATCACGAACAAAAGATCACCAAAAATGCCAAATTTCAAGGTTCGAAAAAATTACTTTATCGTGGGGACTTAAGGGGACTTAAGAGAATGTAGCATCATTGAGTATTAATCTTACTTGAAACGAGAGGACAACCTTAAGTCCCCGTTCGTTAAGCCAAACGGAGCCAAAAACTGTTGCCCATTTTCAAGGATTGGATGACCTTAGGCCCGTGTCCATTAAGTTACATTTTCATGTATTCATTGATAATAGCAGACAAAACAAAGTTAATCACTCAATACGTTTATAAGATTAAACCTTAAAAATACTTACAACTACTCGTTCCCGTTTACGTCAATGTGTTGCGAGTACAAAACGTATCGATGGCTTCCTCGGCTTCGCCGCCATTGCTTCTGTCCTCCGATTCCATCTCGAAGTAAAGTGCGTTGCATTGTGGGAAGCACAGCTTATCCTCCTTGCTGTACACTAATACCACAGATACAGATCATTTTTTTACCAGGAGCATTTGCGCCATGTACCTACCCTCCTTGTGTATCAGAAATACTGACAGCTCTTCCACAACGCTTCTCCATTTATCCTCTCCTGCTCACCAATAATAATAAAAATAATAAAAATGGTAATAATAATAATAAGATGAATTTCTTTAAAGTTGATTACAATGATATAAATAGTTTTCTCTAGAGGGAAGAGTAACTAATTAAAACCAACCATTGAACTACAAAACTAAACAGGGACGTAGGAAGCATCTCAAACTTGGAGGGGCACGACACTTCAAGGGCACTTTTTTCATTAAGCTAAAGGGGCACTTCCTGAAAATAAAAGGGCACTTCTTTGTTTATTCCAAAATCTTGGGGGGCACGTGCCCCCAGTGCCCCCCCCCCCGGTTCCTAAGTCTCTGAAACTAAATCTAAGATATTATTTACATATAGCACAATTGCAGTTATCCTCATTCCACGTTTAGATTAACTTTTAGTTTTAGCTCCTCCGTTTGTCGTAACTTTATTATACAATTAAGGATTATTTTCTACCAGGAGCTTTTGCGCCATGTGACCACGCACTTTTTGTGTGTTAGAGTATCAGGTATCAAAGAGGCTGGCAGCTCCTCCACAATGCTTCTCCATAATCCTCCTCCACACGCCAATGCTTTCATTCAGCTCCTCTTTTTGACGTAACTCTATCATGCAATTAAAGATTTTGCTAACTCAAGTACTTTCCGAGTAAAACATGCAGGAGTTTCTTAATTTTTGGCGATCTGAGAGCCTGAACTTCTTATAAGCGGTTTTTTTAATATGTGTGTATGAAGAGATGATACAATTTCTACGAAAGAACGTTTACAAGTAGCTACTGAAGGTGCTGAGGATAAGTGAAGATAACTCATCATGAGCTTCGAGCCATTTGCCCTCAACGACATGGTTAATGAAATAAGAGCATATAAAATGATGATAATGATTCATGAAATAACATATCAGTTAATACTAACTACATACGATTTCATGCGCCCCAGAAGAAGTACCCTGGGTACCAGCCTCTACAGAAGAAGCAGAGCTTATCGAGTCTGGGGCGCTTACAAACAAAACAGAACGGTTGATTATACAATGTGCGGTTATACAATATGAGGTTATACAATATGCGGTTATACAATATGAGGTTATACAGAAATTAGGTTATACAATTTTAGGTTGGAAAACATTATAATATAAGATACCTACTCATGTAAGTAATACACTACTTACAAATTAACTAACATAAAAATGAAAAATGCGCAGAAAGATCTTATTGTTAGTTCAATGATTATATTTTATACATAGGAACATAGTTTGTATTCTTTTAGAGCCTTGACATATTCTTTAAGGGGAGCTGTTTTGTTAAGTTCAGAGGGNCCCTTGGCTAGACTAGAAGTCTGAAAAAAGATTCCCTTGCTCGCGGCACATCCCCAGGTACCTTTACTATGGAAGAACCCCCCCCCCCCCCCCGTGGTCGTCGATTTCGTTTTTGTTGAGGAGGTTTCTAGACCAAAGCGAGTTGATTGACTAAAAACTATCCTGAAGCGCCATTGTGTGATACAGTCTCGCTTTCTGAATAGCCACCTCGCGTTTTTCCCGCAGCCAAATTTGATTTTTAGACAGTCTGAAATTGCAGTGTGCCCGCAAAGGGCCCTGGGTAAAAATTGCTCTTTAAAGGTATGTTGAGGTCTAGCAAGGGAGGGCATGTCACACAGTGGGGACTGTGAACAATGGTCGGTCCTACCTTTCTCCAAAAACCAGTAGTTCTCGAAAAACTTTTGCACAATCTTTGTCCCAAAAATTGGTCGTTTCTAGATGGCAAATTTCCGCTGTTATTTTTCTTCAGTTTGGAGGACAATTTGAGCATGATGTATCACTGACGATGTTTGTCCCAAAAACGGGGGTAGTTTCGATCAACTACCGTTTTCGAAAGCAAGTGGTAATTGTAGCCATGAAAGTACAAAAGTGTCCAAAAACCGGTTGCAGGACAACGGTAGGACCGCTTTGGTTAGAAATGAAATCCTGGCCTTCTTTTCGAAAATTTGCCAGACAAAAGTAGAACGCTTTGGAGATGTGAAAAATTTGAATTTCTGGTCTCTTTTCCGTAAATGTTTTGGACAAAGGTAGTACCGCTTATGTTAAAATTTGAAATACTGGTCTTTTGTGCTTAAATTTGACGGACGAAGGGAGAACCAATTTCAATTTTTCAATTTTCAATTTCTATTTATGATATTTATGCACGAAAACCCTATCAGCTACTAAAAACAACATATATAAATCATGATAGCCCTGTCATATTTAATCAAGCTTGAAACAGACAGCCAAGTGCATCTCAAGCCATCTTTCAATCAAGTTTGGTATTAGACAAACTGCCTATTTCATTACAGTATCGTAAATGACTCTCAAGCAGTGCCCTGTAAACTTGATCCAGCTTTGCCTGCAGGAGGATATTCTTTAGCTTCCGGATAGAGGAAAGTCCACTTTTAATTTTACTTTTCACTTTCTTATACTGTGCAGTTCACGACAGATTTTCATCCACAGCAACCCCAAGTTATTTTACTTCGTGGGTCCTTTTGATTTTCTCCTTCTATATCCAGATGGACAGGATTTTGGATAAGGTTTAACTGCCGTTTACTGTATCCAAAATCCTGTCCATCTGGATACAGGCGGCTTACAGGAACCAGCTTACAGGCAAACTACTTAACTTGATTTTTGTGACAAAAACTGATTCTTTCGGGTGATACTGTGTGACAAAACCGGTTATTTTTTCCAATTCATGTGGACAAACATATGGGGTCAAATATTTTTTGCCCGCCCCTGGTCTAGGTACGAAGAAATTATCACGAGATTTCCTGCTCACTGTCTGCGTCAGCCAAGTGTCTATGTCTGCAAAGATGGGATTTTGCTGGAGATAAAACAAGACAAGAAACAGAACTTAGGTATTGCTGCTTGAAAGTCTGATTGCATCACGAACACTAAATAACCTAATCTAAATATAGAGAAGAGTGCAAAAAGTTGGCACACATATAATGCAATTTGAGAAGAAACGGAAACCACTGTCACAAGCAACCATCTGCCAACTATGTTTTGACGTAATATGATATGTGGAATCAGGAAATTAGATTAATTACAGCTCCGGAGGAAATGAGACTGCAAATAAATAAAACAAAGAAATATCCGGAACTTCAGAACTTTGACATGCTATGACCTTACAAACAAGAAATGGCATCAAGGGAAACATTGCGGGTGAGTAAATCAGAAAAATGCATACACAGTTTGAAAAATCATATAGGATTCCCAATGCGACCAATTTTCAACATCTTAATTCCATCATTTTACTGAGGCCGTAATAGACTTCACTTAATTTTCAAGCTTTTTCGCATAACTTTAGGTGCATTTTTTCCTTCTAAAATTAGGAATTAGCGTGAAGTCCTATTTCTTGAGACGCCCTAAAACAACGAAAAATGGCTTGTTCACAATCTTGTAGATTTAAACTTTTTGATGCCCACCATTGATGGGAAAGCATAATAACATTTCAAGAGTTTCCGTATCATTAAAAAGAAATGCCTGAGCAAAGAAAAACATCATTTTACCATTTTAATTGCTGGAACGTTGAGAATGGTTGAGAACTGGGCATTGAGAACTGGGCCAATAACTTATACTTGCAGAAAAAGCCAACCAATGGACGCTGGTTTTCGGGGATTCTTCAAATAGATTAAGACTAGGCCCGCTCGGCGCGGCTGCGCCGCGCCTCCGCGTTCCTTTTAGCTTCGCTGTAGTTCGTGTAAGTGACAGTACTTGAGTGGAAAATGTATCGTCTTTTGTTCATTCAATAAAGCAGTACTTAAGTGGAAATGGAAGGAAATGTATATACTGTAAGTGTATTTTGGGATTTGCATATTGCGTGGAAGTTTGGACGTGAAAGAGNAAGTTATTTTACTTCGTGGGTCCTTTTGATTTTCTCCTTCTATATCCAGATGGACAGGATTTTGGATAAGGTTTAACTGCCGTTTACTGTATCCAAAATCCTGTCCATCTGGATACAGGCGGCTTACAGGAACCAGCTTACAGGCAAACTACTTAACTTGATTTTTGTGACAAAAACTGATTCTTTCGGGTGATACTGTGTGACAAAACCGGTTATTTTTTCCAATTCATGTGGACAAACATATGGGGTCAAATATTTTTTGCCCGCCCCTGGTCTAGGTACGAAGAAATTATCACGAGATTTCCTGCTCACTGTCTGCGTCAGCCAAGTGTCTATGTCTGCAAAGATGGGATTTTGCTGGAGATAAAACAAGACAAGAAACAGAACTTAGGTATTGCTGCTTGAAAGTCTGATTGCATCACGAACACTAAATAACCTAATCTAAATATAGAGAAGAGTGCAAAAAGTTGGCACACATATAATGCAATTTGAGAAGAAACGGAAACCACTGTCACAAGCAACCATCTGCCAACTATGTTTTGACGTAATATGATATGTGGAATCAGGAAATTAGATTAATTACAGCTCCGGAGGAAATGAGACTGCAAATAAATAAAACAAAGAAATATCCGGAACTTCAGAACTTTGACATGCTATGACCTTAGAAACAAGAAATGGCATCGAGGGAAAATAGCGGGTGATTAAATCAAAAAAATGCATACACAGTTTGAAAGATAATATAGGATTCCCAATGCGACCAATTTTTAAAATTATAATTCCATCATTTTACTGAGGCTTCAACTTAATTTTCAAGCTTTTTCGCATAACTTTAGGTGCATTTTCTCCTTCCAAAATTAGGAATTAGCGTGAAGTCTTACTTCTTGAGACGCCCCAAAACAACGCAAAATGGCTTGTTCACAATCTTGTAGATTTAAACTTTTTGATGCCCACCATTGATGGGAAAGCATAATAACATTTGAAGAGTTTCCGTATCATTAAAAAGAAATGCCTGAGCAAAGAAAAACATCATTTTACCATTTTAGTTGCTGGAACGTTGAGAATGGTTGAGAACTGGGCGTTGAGAACTGGGCAAATAACTTATACTTGTAGAAAAAGCCAACCAATGGACGCTGGTTTTCGGGGATTCTTCATAGAGGTTAAGATGATGTATTTCAAATTATGAATAAATTCTCAAAGTGAGGTTAAACCTTAGGCAATAGAGTTGCAATTTTTCAAATCAGTGTTGTAGTTTTTGTATTATGATGCTTTAAAGAGTGCATACACTTTCCTGACTCACCTTGTGCGTATATATTCGGTGAATAGTTTTCATCAAGAGTAGATCAAGAAGATTCAATAACAGATTATGTCTCTTCCTGTTTATAGAGCAATTTGAAGTCCAATTATCCGAACTTTATGCATTGCTGATACACATGTTTGCTGATACAAAGTCTGGATTCTTGCATCCACAGTTGATGCAACAAAGAAGTCTTTTCGCTCCCAGAAAGGCTCTTTAGGTAGGTAAGCAGAAAAGACTGGATGAAGCAAGACAAAAAGAAAATATCAAAGAGGCCAAAGTCTAAGTTTGGGCGAAAGAAAAAAAAACAAACAAAACAAAACAAAGTAAACTGGAGCAAGCAAAGAAATAAGAGTTAAAGAATAAAAAGCAACCCAAGAAAAGGCAAAAACTGCAAAACAAAGCAAATAAAGAGAGATAGCAAAACGAAGAAGAGCAGCGCAGGGCAAAGCAGGGCAAAGCAAGGCAAAGTAAGGCAAAGCAGGGCAAAGTAGGGCAAAGCAAGGCAAAGCAGGGCAAAGCAAGGCAAAGCAGGGCAAAGCAAGGCAAAGCAAAGAAATAAGGCAAAGCAAAGCAAAGCTGACAAATGCAGCAGAAGCAAAACACTGCAAAACATAGCAAAATAAAGCAAATTGTGCGAAGGAAATCAAAGTAGGACAAAACGAACAATGCAAGGAAACAAATGCAATCAAAGGAAAACATGGCAAACTAAAGCTAATTATGGGAAGAAAGTTGAAGAAGAATTAAGCAAGCAATGCAAGGAAACAATTACCAACAAAGCAAAACATAGCGAAGCAAAACGAAGCAAACAAAGGGACCAAAACAAAGCAAAGCTTAGCCAAACTAATGCAAAACAATTAAAAGAAAGAACATTAAAGAAGAATAAAGCAAACAATGCAACTAAACAAATGCACGCAAAGCAAAATATTGCAAAACAACATTGCAAAACATTGCAAAACAAAGCTAATCATGTGGGAAGAAAATCGAGAAAGAATAAAGCAAACACTGCAACGAACAAATGGAATCATGGTAAAACATTGCAAAACATGCAAAGCAACGGTAATCGTGGGAGGAAAATTGAAGGAGCATAAAGCAAACAATACAAGGAAACAAATGCAATCAAAGCAAAACATCGCCAAAGATTGGAAAAATATTGCAAAACAAAGCTAGTCATGGGAAAAAAATCGAAAAAGAAGAGAGCAAACAATGCAACAAGGAAACGAATGCAAGCAAAGCAAATAATCGCAAAACATCGCAAAACAAAGCTGATCATTGAAAGAAAATCGAAGAAGAAGAGAGCAAACAATGCAAGGAAGCAAATGCAATCAAAGCAAAAAAAGGCAAAACATGGCAAAACATCGCAAAATAAAATCGAAGAAGGAGAAAGTAAGCAATACGAGGAATTAAAAGAACATAGAACAAGGTAAGTGAATGAAGATTCAAGCAGCGACCTGGAAAGTGAATAAGGAATAGAAAAGCAAAGAAAATTTAATGAAAAAGTAATACAAAAATTCAACATTGAGACATTGCAAAACATTTCAAGCTGAAGCAAAGAAAAACGAGGCAATGAATGATGTATAATTGTAGCATCAAACGGTGCAAAGCATCAAAGAAAACAATGCAAGCTGATTACAGAGCCCACCCTAAGGCAAAACAAGGCAAGGCAAAACAAAGCAAGGCAAAGCAAGGTAAATCAAAGCCAACAAACGAACAAATTAACAGAAAGGCAAAACAAAACAAACAATGAGAACAGTAAATAATGATTGAGGCTTAAAGCAAGGTTAAAGGGGCTGAGTCACGTAAAGTAAACAAACTTTTTTCGAAATGAAGATTTTGCAGTCTGTTCCACAGGCCATATCACAGAGATTTTCCACAATCTTTCTCAAAATGAAGGTGTTATTTTGAAGATTGACTCTTGGATTTCGTAGATAAACAAACGAAACGCTCATGTTGTACGATTGCAGAGATATTGGTGGATTTTTGGACGCAATTTTATTGTGGATTCACCCATCCATCAAAATTTGTGCGGAACACAATAGGCACGTATGGGCAATGATATAGATGATGGAGAAACAGGTTTGTTTACAGTTACGTGACCCAGCCCCTTTAAGAAGAAGAAATTGAAAATGTGAAGAATAATGTGAAGTTTCCTTCAATAAATTTTGGATGCTTGGTCAGACAAGAAAGCAGCGAAATATAATGTTTTTTAAGTTGTTTTGGCAAGGATTGTAGGTAGAAACGTGTAAGCAGAAGAAAGCAAAGAAAAAATCAAACAACAAAGCGAATCAGCTCAATTTAATTGTCGTTTCTAGATGTCTAAATAAGTGGAAATCTATTGAGCCATTTTCTATGATTCAACCAAAGATGAATCTTTTCATACCAAGCCCATACAAAGATGATGTTAAAAATAGAAGCATGAACATTACATAAAAAAGAACAGAACAAAAGAAACAACAGGAAAGAACAAGGCGATGCAGTGAAGTGTAAATAAACAACAAATCAAGTAATTCGAGCATGCAAAGGAAGGAATAAAAATGGAAGCAGATGAACACGCACAAGTGCAAGCTAATGATACCAAGGAAGGGAATGAAATAGTTTGAAGTTAGGAACAATTCAAAACGATGAAAGAAAACTGCAAATAAGTTGGAATTTATCGAGCATATATATTTCAAATGACTAGATAGACTTTAAAGACAGCACATCGAAGAAGATAGCAAAGGAAATAAGGCAAAATATTAAATGAAGAAGAAGGAATGAAAAAGAGCAAGAAAGTAAGCGAAAGTAGAATAAAGGAGTAAAATGCAAAACAAAGTAAAATAATAGAACATTCATAACACAGCAACACATATCAAAATAACTGAAGAAAAACAAAGCAATCCAAAGCAAAGTTAGGAAATAAAAACAAAGGAGACAAAGAAAATACTTTGAAGCAAGCAAAACAAAGTAAACATGTTCAAGCAAAACAAAGCAAAAACGAAACAATAACAAACAAAGCAAACTATGCAAAGAAAAGTGAAGAAAGCAAAAGATGAGAACCAAAACAAAGCAAAACAGGACAAAACAAACTAACCCAGACAAAAACAAAAGCAAAATAATGCCAAGAGAAGCAAAAGTAGGAACGAAATTAAAGAAACAGCAAACAGTTCAAACATGTAAAGAAAGGAAGAAAGCAAAATAACTTAGATTGACGCAAATCAATGCCAAATAAGCGAAGCATAAAGCACGCAAGGATAGCATAGAATAAAGCATAGCAGAATAAATTAAGATAAAGAATATGAAATCAAAGCAAATTAGATTTTCTCTTCGCTTATCAAACGAAGACAATGAAGTTTGCCAAACCAGAGCAAAACAAACAAAACAAAACGTAACAAAGAAATTCAAAGCAAAACAAAAACAAAGGAAAAACAAAGCAAGCGAAGTAAAACAAAGCTGAAGAATTATGGCGAAAACACAACGAAGCAAATCAAAAGAAAGGAAAGCAAAACAAAAACAAAGCAAAGTAAAACGAAGCAAATTAAAACAAAACAAACAGAGCAAAACGAAACAAATTAAAACAAAGCAAAAGCAAAACAAAAACAAAGCAAAGCAAGACGAATTGAAATAAAGCAGAACATGGCAAACCAAAGCAAAGGAAAATGAAACAAAACAAAGCAAAGTAAAACAAATTAAAACAAAGCAAAACAAAACAAAACAAAACAAAGCCAAACAAAGCAAAACAAAGCAAAACAAAGCAAAACAAAGTAAAGCAAAGCAAAACGAATTGAAATAAAGCAGGACACGGCAAACCAAAACAAAGGAAAACAATGCAAGCAAGGCAAAGCAGAACAATACAAAGCAGAAGAAAAAAAAGTGAAAAAGTGAAACAGAGCAAGCAAAGTAAACAACCTATGCTTAACTAAAGTAAGCAAAGACACAGCACAAACATAAACTACGACATTATGTCGCACTTTGTTGAAGAAATATGGACACATTGAAAGAGAAATGGTTTCATAATCATCAGCGTCATCAACAATGTCATCGTCAATATCATCATCATCATAATCATCGAATTTATTCACTTTTTTCAACGAATAAAACCATCTTCAACTTTCACAGAAGCCTTCAGTGTCTTTGAATCAGCAATCATATCAATTTCAGGCGTATTAATCAAAAACTCATAAGCCAAAACCAGAAGTTCTCTTTCACTATATGAACACATTTTGTGGTCAATTACTGGCAAAATATAATTGAAGGAGTATTACATAGATGTGCGGTTGCTCATAATGCGCCGCGAGGAAAACTCTTTTCATCATGGTTTTAAAATCCGAAAGGATTTACTCTGGAAGCTCAAATTGAGCAGCGTTGTACGAATTAAATAATTGGCTCTTTAAATAACCAGGGTTCGTCTTATTACGTTTGATGAGATTGATTGGGCATTCCTTTTAACGAATATGGGATTATTCAAGAATAAATATTTTTGTCCCCTTCTAAACAATCGTTTAGTAAGCACCGTTATTTCCTGCTCATTTCTGAACGTATCAAGGGATAAGGAAGCTGCTAATCTCTGAGATTTGTTCGGATTACGAAATCAAATTAATGTGCTTAGCTTCATCTAAATCATCGTTTCATATATTACATTATATCTCTCTAAACCAAACAGTAATAACCAAATGTGAACGGCATGATTAAAAGCTAGTCACCGGGCGACGCGTTGTGAAAACTGCCACCAACTTTCCACCACACATTTCAAGCGAAGTTTACCGATAAAACTCGTCAACAATATTCTAATTTTTAACATCATAATAATTAGACGTCAGGAGTCCTACTGAGTTTCTTCAATAACATTTAATCCAGTCTCAAATGGAAAGTACAGCTTTCGTATTAATTTTGCGATGAGTAACTGGGTCACTATTCACTTAACATATAAAGCTATCAAGGTACCCTGCTTCGAGTACCTAATCCAATTGGATTAATTTTATTTTCATAAGATATCTCGATAATGAAAATTATAGAGACAACTAGCTGCTTGTCTAATTATAAGTGTATGTTGGTGTGTTTTTCTTCGTCACCGTTTCTGCTCCCTTTGGAGGCAATTGTCGGGTGAATAAAGGGGGCGAGACGCACAACCAGTGCTCCCTGTAGGCCCCCAAGGCCATGGGCCATTGCAGACACCTTCATTTTGAACGAAATATTACTCGATACTACCACCTTAATTTCAATTTGAGACTCCTACCTTCACTGCAAGCGTAGTGAGCTACCTCTCCGGAGGAGTGAAAAGTGCAATTAACAATAAAGATTAATTGTGACATCAATTAGTGTCATTATAAATTTCAGTGTATGCTGGCGTGTCTATCTTTGTCACCACTTCTGCTCCCTCTGCGGGTACTGTTTGGAAGACTGAGGGGGAGAGGTACAGGCTGGGTTCCTTGTTGGCCCGGAAGGCGAACGATTTTTCTTTTCGCTGCTCCAAGTGATTGATTGTGACGTTAGTTAGCTGCTTGTCCAATAATAAGTGTATGTTCAATAAAATTTGCTGTTCTTCTCGCTCTGGGCGCAATAGACAATTGCGCTAGAGCTGTAAGGGGAACGTGGGGGGAAGTTTGATCATGATCTTTTGTGTCCCATGATAAATCGACGTATCAAATGTATCGAAATTCTTTAGCGATTGTCTATTGTTGAACGACTCCAAATTGTGTACGCCCCGGTAAGACTCCGTGAGTCCCAATAGGGTTTCCTTGTCTCCCATCAGAACATGGATTACTTCTGGAGCTCTTCTTTGTGTCTGTTCCTGCTCTTGTGAGAACAATCTAATGGAATCGGGAGGGAGAGGGGGTGGAAGAACAGTCTGGTCTCCCATTTCTCCTTGTAGACGAGAAATTCTTCTTTTTGCAACTTGAAGTACATGGTGGGGTATTTTCTTCATTTCTCTTTCTACTTCTTCTTCAAGCAGTTGTTGGAAGAGTCCAACAGCCTGCAGGGTGGAAGGGAAGTAGAGGCAAGTCTCCCTGTTCTCCTTACAGACAACAAATTCTTCCTTTTGCCACTTGAAGTACATGATGGTATATTTTCTTCATTTCTCCTGCTACTTCGTCTTCAAGCAGTTGTTGGAAGAGTCCAGCAGCCTGCAGGGGGAGGGGAAATAGAGGCAAGTCTCCCTGTTCTCCTTACAGACAATAAATTCTTCCTTTTGCCACTTGAAGTACATGATGGTATATTTTCTTCATTTCTCTTTCTACTTCTTCTTCAAGCAGTTGTTGGAAGAGTCCAGCAGCCTGCAGGGGGAGGAGAAATAGAGGCAAGTCTCCCTGTTCTCCTTACAGACAACAAATTCTTCCTTTTGCCACTTGAAGTACATGATGGTATATTTTCTTCATTTCTCCTGCTACTTCGTCTTCAAGCAGTTGTTGGAAGAGTCCAGCAGCCTGCAGGGGGAGGGGAAATAGAGGCAAGTCTCCCTGTTCTCCTTACAGACAATAAATTCTTCCTTTTGCCACTTGAAGTACATGATGGTATATTTTCTTCATTTCTCTTTCTACTTCTTCTTCAAGCAGTTGTTGGAAGAGTCCAGCAGCCTGCAGGGGGAGGAGAAATAGAGGCAAGTCTCCCTGTTCTCCTTACAGACAACAAATTCTTCCTTTTGCCACTTGAAGTACATGATGGTATATTTTCTTCATTTCTCCTGCTACTTCGTCTTCAAGCAGTTGTTGGAAGAGTCCAGCAGCCTGCAGGGGGAGGGGAAATAGAGGCAAGTCTCCCTGTTCTCCTTACAGACAATAAATTCTTCCTTTTGCCACTTGAAGTACATGATGGTATATTTTCTTCATTTCTCTTTCTACTTCTTCTTCAAGCAGTTGTTGGAAGAGTCCAGCAGCCTGCAGGGGGAGGAGAAATAGAGGCAAGTCTCCCTGTTCTCCTTACAGACAACAAATTCTTCCTTTTGCCACTTGAAGTACATGATGGTATATTTTCTTCATTTCTCCTGCTACTTCGTCTTCAAGCAGTTGTTGGAAGAGTCCAGCAGCCTGCAGGGGGAGGGGAAATAGAGGCAAGTCTCCCTGTTCTCCTTACAGACAATAAATTCTTCCTTTTGCCACTTGAAGTACATGATGGTATATTTCTTCATTTCTCTTTCTACTTCTTCTTCAAGCAGTTGTTGGAAGGATCCAACAGCCTGCAGGGGGAGGGGAAGTAGAGGCAAGTCTCCCTGTTCTCCTTACAGACAACAAATTCTTCCTTTTGCCACTTGAAGCACATGGTGGTGTATTTTCTTCTTTCTCTTTCTACTTCTTCTTCAAGCAGTTGTTGGAAGAGTCCAACAGCCTGCAGGGTGGAAGGGAAGTAGAGGCAAGTCTCCCTGTTCTCCTTACAGACAACAAATTCTTCCTTTTGCCACTTGAAGTACATGATGGTGTATTTTCATAATTTCTCTTTCTACTTCTTCTTCAAGCAGTTATTGGAAGAATCCAACAGCCTGCAGGGTGCAAGGGAAGTAGAGGAAAGTCTCCCTGTTCTCCTAACAGACAAAAAATTCTTACTTTTGCTACTTGAAGTACTTGAAGTTTGCCACTAGGTGGTGTATTTTCTTCATTTCTCTTTGTATTTTCTTTGAATTAAATGGCTTGGAAAGAACGTGGGGTTTCTTGCTGTAAATCTGCCGTGGAAATTTTTTGATATCTTAGCCTGTTTCAAAATAGCGGCATTTATTAAATTTTAGGCTATGACGTCATCAAATTTCTAAATCCTAAATCAGAAAAGCTACACATTTCTGCTTGCCACCATATTGTAGACCTTCATAAACTATGGTTTTCTTGAAGGTTACATCATTTTTCCGCTACTTGGTTTAGGATTTACGATGATTTAAAATTTTTCACAATTTTTTCATGAACAGAAAAAAGTAAACGCCTTTAGTCAAATCGATAGTGCTGATAATGTTGATGATGCAATTGACAAGTTTGGACTTTTGGACTTTAAACATTTAGTATCAATTGGTGGGAAAATTTTGTTTACCCAACCTTAAAATTACATGAAAAAATATTTAACCCAACCATTTTAAGTCAGAAAATTTCTTTTACCCAACCAATACCAATTGCTCATTGGTACCAATCCCTCTGTAAATAATGAACGGTCCCTTATCTGAAAAAAGTCACTTTTTCGTAAGTTTCTATTTTTCCATTCTTTTCCGAGTGCCGGTTTGATACGCATAGGCTCCAAATCTTTAAAAAGGCTGGTGTAAAATTCAGTGACCTATTTCTTTGAATTGAATGACTTTAAAGAAACTTTAGCTACTTCTCTATAATTCTACTGTTGGACTTTTCTGAAATATTCAATATTTTCAGAATTAGAGTGTTTTTCTAATTTTTCAAGCATTCAAGAAAAAATTTTAAAAACTTAAAACTGTCGTAATTTCTAAACTGTTTGAATCGACATGAAATGATTTCGAAGAAAACCATAGTTTATGGATGTCTACAATATGGTATCAAGCAAATGTCTATCATTCTTCTGGTTTATGATTTAGAAATTTGATGACGTCACACCCTCAAATGAGTTAAAATGTTACATACGCTGAAATTTCGAAAAATATTGAAAACTTCCGAAAAGTCCAACGGTAGGATTAAAGATAAGTAACTAAAGTTTGTTTCAAGCCATTCAGTCAGAAGAAATAGATCACCGAATTTTACATACACCTTTTTACGCTGAGTTAAAGATTTGGAAGCTATGCTACCTAGTCGATTAAAAACCTGCAGGCTGAAATTTAGCAATTAGGCCCCCATTGTATAAGAACCCATTTAGCCTGAAAATTAAAATAGGTTCTTAATTGTAGAGATCATGGGGTCTTATTAACAACAGAAGTTTGTGGAAGAATCAGAAATTTGTATATTGTCCAATGAGAGGCTTTTGAAAGCGTTTCTTTGGATTATATAAATATTTATGATTCTTCCACAAATTTCTGTTGTGAATAATATCTCATAAACTCAAGTGATGTGAACTGACAATAAATAATATGCCTGAAGTTTGAATACGAAAGAAAGAAATTCCTAAAAGCCCTGAATAAAATAAGAACCTGAACAGCCTCATTTCCTATCAAATACCCAAAACATAAGAACCTAGTCAGGCTGACTTGCAAAATTGTAGGTTCTTATACGCGGGTTTTTACTGTAACGCTTCTATAATTACCCGAAATCTCTGAAAAATTAAGTTAAAACCTTAGTAAGATGACGAAATTAGAATATTACAATTGCTAGCATAGCTTTTCCTGTACAATTTTGCAAAAACAGTGCATAAATTTTTCTGACTCACAAAGGTATGTTTGCCTTCATAACCGATGTTTGTTCAGTGTTTGCATGCGAACACGATGTTCATTCAAAGCACACCATACTAAAAGAACCAAGAATTGAGAGGTACCAGCAGAAAGTTCACACACATTTCAAACAAACAATTGATCATTATGAAAAAATGAAAATTACAAAGGTTTTTCTGTCAAAGTCCAGTTAATTTATCTACATTAGTTAAGTAACGAAACTTCTAAATTTCTTTCCTATCGTCAACATAATCACTCTATATACTAGACCCAAACGTATCTCTATATTGGCTCTATATACTAGACCCAAACGTATCTCTATATGGTCCTTCTAAAAAGCCCTGTTACACAAAAAGATGTTTCTCAAGAACCTGGCACAATTTAAGACCTTTTCAAAATCAGCAAACTTCAATGTTGTCGATCTAAATTTGCAAGTCCCTTTTTATCAGTAAAAAAATAAATATTTGAAATGGTCACATTCTACTCATGCAGTAGTTTCAAAATTTACAGATTGCACAAATTTAAAGTTACTTTTAATTCTAGCTTCGAGCAACCATTAATTTGAGTTTATTTTTGGCAATCATAGGTCACAGAATGCAACAAAACTGGATGGAAATGATGAATGTTCTATTTCACTTATCTTATGCAACAAAAAATGTGTGTAACGGGACTTTTGAAGCTGACTACAATATGTGTATTTATTACAAGCCAGAATGGCTCTGCTACTCGTTAATAATCTCCCTCTCTCTATGTAAANATTTTCTTCATTTCTCCTGCTACTTCGTCTTCAAGCAGTTGTTGGAAGAGTCCAGCAGCCTGCAGGGGGAGGGGAAATAGAGGCAAGTCTCCCTGTTCTCCTTACAGACAATAAATTCTTCCTTTTGCCACTTGAAGAACATGATGGTATATTTCTTCATTTCTCTTTCTACTTCTTCTTCAAGCAGTTGTTGGAAGGATCCAACAGCCTGCAGGGGGAGGGGAAGTAGAGGCAAGTCTCCCTGTTCTCCTTACAGACAACAAATTCTTCTTTTTGCCATTTGAAGTACATGGTGGTATATTTCTTCATTTCTCTTTCTACTTCTTCTTCAAGCAGTTGTTGGAAGAACCCAGCAGCCTGGAGGGGGAGGGGCAGTAGAGGCAAGTCTCCCTGTTCTGATTACAGACAACAAATTCTTCCTTTTGCCATTTGAAGTACATGATGGTATATTTTCTTCATTTCTCTTCCTACTTCTTCTTCAAGCAGTTGTTGGAAGAATCCAGCAGCCTGCAAGGGGAGGGGAAGTAGAGGCAAGTCTCCCTGTTCTCCTTACAGACAACAAATTCTTCCTTTTGCCACTTGAAGTACATGATGGTATATTTTCTTCATTTCTCTTTCTACTTCTTCCAGCAGTTGTTGGAAGGATCCAGCAGCCTGCAGGGGGAGGGGAAGTAGAGGCAAGTCTCCCTGTTCTCCTTACAGACAACAAATTCTTCCTTTTGCCACTTGAAGTACATGATGGTATATTTTCTTCATTTCTCTTCCTACTTCTTCTTCAAGCGGTTTTGGAAGAATCTATCAAAAGGCTTACCATATTCGACAATGGTTCCATTCTTCATTAGCTTTTTCAAATTATGAGCCAATAACTGATGTCAGGTCATCGCAAATGTTTCAATGGTGTTGTGTAAAGATACCATGGTACACATAGAGCTCAAATCTTTAAAAAGTTCTGTGTAAAATTCTATTACAGTTCTCTTTGAATTAAATGGCTTGCAAGGAACTTGGGGTTTCTTGCTGTAAATCTGCCGTGGAAATTTATTGATATCTTGATTAGTTTCAAAATGGCAGCATTTATTAATTTGAGGCTATGATGTCACCACATTGCTAAATCCTAAATCAGAAAAGCCACACATTTCTGCTTGTCACCATATTGTTGACATTCTTTAGAAAGTACCGGTTTGATTGTAATTATGCTCTCTCGTCAGTGCTGAGCATCAAAAATGTGAAATTTACGTGATAGTGAACAGCCGATTGCTGGTTACTTTTTGGCAAATTGAGAAATAAAACTTTGGCAAAATTATTATTTCAGAGGGAAATACAGTAAAAACCCGCATATAAGAACCCAATGGGTTAAGAACCTGAACAGCCTCATTTCCTACTAAATACCCAAAACATAAGAACCTAGTCAGGCTGACTTGCAAAATTGTAGCTTCTAATATGCGGGTTTTTACTGTAACGCTCCTAAAACTACCCGAAATCTCTGAAAAATTGAGTTGAAACCTCAGTAAGATGACAAGATTAGAATATTACAAATGCCAGCATAGCTTTTACTGTACAATTGTTCAAACAGTGCATACATTTTTCTGACTCACCAAGGGTATGTTTGCCATTAACGATGTTCGCCCTGTGTTTGCGTGCGAACATGATGTTCATTCAAAGCACACCATACTAAAAGAACCAAGAATTGAGAGGTACCAGCAGAAAGTTCACACAAATTTCAAACAAACAATTGATCATTATGAAAAAATTAAAATTACAAAGGTTTTTCTGTCAAAGTCCAGTTAATTTATCTACATTAGTTAAGTAACGAAACTTTTAAATTTCTTTCCTATCGTCAACATAATCACTCTATATACTAGACCCAAACGTATCTCTATATTGGCTCTATATACTAGACCCAAACGTATCTCAATATGGTCCTTCTAAAAAGCCCTGTTACACAAAAAGATGTTTCTCAAGAACCTGGCACAATTTAAGACCTTTTCAAAATCAGCAAACTTCAATGTTGTCAATTTAAATTTGCAAGTCCCTTTTTATCAGTAAAAAAATAAATCTTTGAAATGGTCACATTCTACTCATGCAGTAGTTTCAAAATTTACAGATTGCACAAATTTAAAGTTACTTTTAATTCTAGCTTCGAGCAACCATTAATTTGAGTTTATTTTTGGCAATCATAGGTCACAGAATGCAACAAAACTGGATGGAAATGATGAATGTTCTATTTCACTTATCTTATGCAACATAAAATTTGTGTAACGGGACTTTTGAAGCTGACTACANTAGAGGCAAGTCTCCCTGTTCTCCTTACAGACAACAAATTCTTCCTTTTGCCACTTGAAGTACATGATGGTATATTTTCTTCATTTCTCTTCCTACTTCTTCTTCAAGCGGTTTTGGAAGAATCTATCAAAAGGCTTACCATATTCGACAATGGTTCCATTCTTCATTAGCTTTTTCAAATTATGAGCCAATAACTGATGTCAGGTCATCGCAAATGTTTCAATGGTGTTGTGTAAAGATACCATGGTACACATAGAGCTCAAATCTTTAAAAAGTTCTGTGTAAAATTCTATTACAGTTCTCTTTGAATTAAATGGCTTGCAAGGAACTTGGGGTTTCTTGCTGTAAATCTGCCGTGGAAATTTATTGATATCTTGATTAGTTTCAAAATGGCAGCATTTATTAATTTGAGGCTATGATGTCACCACATTGCTAAATCCTAAATCAGAAAAGCCACACATTTCTGCTTGTCACCATATTGTTGACATTCTTTAGAAAGTACCGGTTTGATTGTAATTATGCTCTCTCGTCAGTGCTGAGCATCAAAAATGTGAAATTTACGTGATAGTGAACAGCCGATTGCTGGTTACTTTTTGGCAAATTGAGAAATAAAACTTTGGCAAAATTATTATTTCAGAGGGAAATACAGTAAAAACCCGCATATAAGAACCCAATGGGTTAAGAACCTGAACAGCCTCATTTCCTACTAAATACCCAAAACATAAGAACCTAGTCAGGCTGACTTGCAAAATTGTAGCTTCTAATATGCGGGTTTTTACTGTAACGCTCCTAAAACTACCCGAAATCTCTGAAAAATTGAGTTGAAACCTCAGTAAGATGACAAGATTAGAATATTACAAATGCCAGCATAGCTTTTACTGTACAATTGTTCAAACAGTGCATACATTTTTCTGACTCACCAAGGGTATGTTTGCCATTAACGATGTTCGCCCTGTGTTTGCGTGCGAACATGATGTTCATTCAAAGCACACCATACTAAAAGAACCAAGAATTGAGAGGTACCAGCAGAAAGTTCACACACATTTCAAACAAACAATTGATCATTATGAAAAAATGAAAATTACAAAGGTTTTTCTGTCAAAGTCCAGTTAATTTATCTACATTAGTTAAGTAACGAAACTTTTAAATTTCTTTCCTATCGTCAACATAATCACTCTATATACTAGACCCAAACGTATCTCTATATTGGCTCTATATACTAGACCCAAACGTATCTCAATATGGTCCTTCTAAAAAGCCCTGTTACACAAAAAGATGTTTCTCAAGAACCTGGCACAATTTAAGACCTTTTCAAAATCAGCAAACTTCAATGTTGTCAATTTAAATTTGCAAGTCCCTTTTTATCAGTAAAAAAATAAATCTTTGAAATGGTCACATTCTACTCATGCAGTAGTTTCAAAATTTACAGATTGCACAAATTTAAAGTTACTTTTAATTCTAGCTTCGAGCAACCATTAATTTGAGTTTATTTTTGGCAATCATAGGTCACAGAATGCAACAAAACTGGATGGAAATGATGAATGTTCTATTTCACTTATCTTATGCAACATAAAATTTGTGTAACGGGACTTTTGAAGCTGACTACAATATGTGTATTTATTACAAGCCAGAATGGCTCTGCTACTCGTTAATAATCTCCCTCTCTCTATGTAAATAGATAAAATACATTACACTAAAACCTACATTTTGTAAGATCATGTCCTTCCTCGGTTAGGTGGCACTTGATGACTCTAGATCTATTTAGCCATCCCGCTCTATTGGCCCCCTCTCTAAAGAGCCCCTCCCTTCTGAGCCAAAATTTTAAATAAGCCCCCCTCTCTATTAAGCCCCCCCCACTTATATCAAATTCCAGAGGCTACTAAAGATTTTCCATTTATTTAGCTAAAAAGTTAGCATGTTGATTTTGATACGGTTTGGGATAAAACTGTGGAATCTGTCAATTTGACTCGTAAACTGTATGCTGAATCGGCAAAACATATGGGGCAAACAAACTGAAAAACAGCAGTCCAGCAGTAATATTGAAGCGCTTGAAAGGTTTCCTGGTTCATCGTGCATATTTGGGGCGCGAGTCACCTACAGAACATACTAAACAAGAGGTTAATGCCCTTAAAGTGAATATGTCCATATAAGTACAGCGGCTTTTTGGGGTATGCCAATTTTACGTGATATTTTATGTGACCACTTTGGTAAATGAGCTCACTATGTGGCAAGGAGTTCTAAGCAAACTGATGACTTACTTGCGGTTGCACTTTCTGAGCTGAATTTTTAGTTTGAATGTGATCAGTTAAATTCTGCTCTTCGAGGTTCTTCGTCAGCATCGTGGCAGCATATTTTGACAAGAGTGTATACGCGGCTGTACTTACATGGACACATTGCCTTTAATATAAACGAAAAATACTAAAGACAATTGATATTCCCAAAGTTAAGTCTCTGACTACAACTCGGTTTATTGACTACGTACGGTTTAGCCCCTACAATTTTCATAAAAAAGTACCACAACAAAATGGCGGTTCGAATTCGATTTCCTGCGAATACGATGAAATCTGATAAATTTGAGTAATATAAAACGCCTAACTACAAATCATTAAGTACCCATTAATTCCCGAAGCTATGCATTTCCGTATGAATTTAAGAAGAATGATATACACACTCAGCTTGACGAGTAATGTTCACATAATGTTTGCTTTTAGATTTCTTTCAACTTTCAGACAAGAAAGTCGAAAGATTCTGCTTTAGGTTTCTGTCTAGGAATGTTCACAAAATGTTTGCAATGTGTGTTTTGAAATGTTTACAATGTTTACAATGCTTGCTTTTAAATTTTTTGCACTCTCTGGAATAAGGGATAATTGTCCAATAAATTCTCCTTAATTCTGCTTCTCAAGGAATGTGCGCTAAATGACTATAGGGCTCAAATCTTTAAAAAGGTCGGTGTAAAATTCTATTGCAGCTTTCTTTGAAATAAATGGCTTGGAAGGAACTTAGGGTTTTTGCTGTAAATCTGCCGTGGCAATTTATTGATATCTTGGTTTGTTTCAATATGGCGGCATTTATTAAATATGAAGCTATGACGTCATCAAATTTCTAAATTTTTCCTCTATCAGTTTAGGATTTACGATGATTCAAATTTTTGCAAAACTTTCCATGAATTTTTCAAAAATAATTAAATTGCCGCCATTTCGAAAAAACCAATATATCAAAAAATTTCCACGGCAGATTTATAGCAAAGTACGATAAGTTTCTTTAAAGCCATCCAATTAAAAGAAAACTGCAATAGAATTTTACACCGACCTTTTTAAAGATTTGAAAGATTTGAGCCCTATGCTCGCTAAATGTTTGCGATGTTAATTTTTAATTCCTAACCTTCCAAAAAGTTGCTGAATGAATTTTTGCTCATAAAGAAATGCTTGCAAAATTTTCCAATGTTTGTGTTTAAATTTGTTTGAACGTTCTGAAATGACACCGGTACAGATTTTCCTTAATTTTGATTGTCCAGAAATGTTCAAGGAATATTTGCAATGCTTACTTAATTTCCTTCTCAACCTTCCAAACAAACTGCTGGACAAATTTTGCTCATCAAGAAATGTTTGCAAAATGTTTGTTTGTTTAGTATTGTTTGTAAAGGTAAGAATCTCCTTCAATCATTCCATTTTATAAAATCTTCTAAGATTCGGAAAAATTAGAAACCAAATACACAGTTTGTGCTAACAAACAGGAAATCGTCATAGAATTTTCTAAATCGTTCTTACATTTAAAACTCTCTCGATCCCAATGAGTATGCTAAACATCACAAATGATCTTTCCATGATGAGAGTCTCACCAACATTAAATCAAGGAAAGGGTTATAAAATTCTTTCATACCATCTTCAAGTTGTTGCATTTCATTAAGCCATTATTTGGAGATGACATTACCAATTTTGAGAGCGATGCCATATATTGCGGCATGCTGCAAATTACGCCAAATTACGCCAAATTTTACGTCGGCTCTTGACTCTTTGTTTCCTCATCCTCCAGGTCTATTACTTTCTTTTTTCGACGAGCTCGAGAAAGTACGAGACAATGCGCCAATAGACTTAGTACGATAAACGTCACGATAATGCCTAGTAGCAGAAAGTTGGCAATAGCGCTGTCCTCCATTGCTGCAATTACGTTGCATCACTCTGCTGAAACGGCAACTGTATCTTTCATTAGAATCTGCAATGGAATTAAATTAGCTTAAAGCGTGATTGATTGATTGATTGATTGATTGATTGATTGATTGATTGATTTCATTAATTTTCGTCGAAATGGTGATTTAAAACCATTCAAAATTGCTATATCTTCTTCTTAAAATTGGCTTTAAAGCTTTTTTCAAACCAAAAAAGTTTCAAATCATTTAAAAGGTGATTTAAAATCTTTTATAGTCAGTCAAAAATTTTACAATACAAGATACTATTTAACGCTACTTACAAACTCCTTTACGATACTACAAGAGCGATGCCTTGGAGAGCAAAAGTCTATGGCAACTCCGCAGCCACTACATAAAACTAAGAGTCTATCTAAAGTTGGACGTCTTCGAATGAAACAATTGAACTGATCATTCATGGCAAGTTTGCGTTGCCCAAATCTCATGTGATGTCTAATTTATTTAAGACAGACTTTTAAGACTATTGCATAAAATCACATGAAACGATTACAAAAAAATAAAATTAAACTATACAGGAAGGGACTTGGTAACTTGGTGGCTGTGTTGCAAAAAACCATGTTTAAGAACAAGCTCATCGTAATAAACCTACAAAAGCAACTTTAGACACTGTAATTTGTGGAGAGAAAACTGTTAACTCCTGTAAAAGGATAAAAACTAAGATGAACCTGTGACAAGGAAGAAAGCAAGAGAAACAACGAATTAATCTGAAACCCCGAAAGGAAGAAAATAAGTTAATAGCTGCAATGAAGAGCAACGTTCAACAACCAAAAATGCGTTTCGTCGCATACTCCTCAGTTCGGTTCGTGCGAAGAACAAACGGTGATTTGGCAGTTAGTTTTGGAAGGTGAAATCACACAGAATTTTCACCTTTTCTTCAAAATGAAAGCGTTAATATTTTGAAGATAAAGTTTTGTACTCCACAGAAGAACAACCGATTATTCATATCTCCTACGATTGCTTGGATAAAAGTGGATTTTTGATGGTTGCTGTTTGTTGGCTTGGATGAAGCCACCAAGCAAACTGCAAGAAAACAATACGTGACTAAAGCAGTGGTGTTTACAGATTCTTTCACAATTTGGCGACGGAGCCCCTCTAAGTCTATTATATCCACTGAGGATCTTGCTCTCTATTTGCTCAATGTTTTCACCTTTAATAATTAAGCAAGAATCATCTGCAAATAGAAGCAGGTCACAGTAGACCGCTCGTGCCATGTCATTCACGTAAAGAAGGAATATGAGTGGACCAAGAATTGACCCCTGAGGGACCCCGCATGATAGATTACTATAGAAGTCAGAGCACACCACAATGGGTGTCTTTGTGAATCTGTGTATTTGAAAAAAGGAGGGCTGATCATTCTCACTGTCGTAGAAAGCCAGTAGGATCAGCAGCCATTCAATTCTCTTATTCATTGTATTGTCACCATCACCCAATCAAATGCGTGACAGACTGCCGTTTGAGATTTTCATTCAATGATTAGTGTTAAGGATGATGAGAATGATTGCTGAAGTGGATTTAGCTGAGAAGCACCACGGTTAGGCCAAGGGTGCCTACCTTGCAGGAACTGTGCTTGTTCCCAGTAACGTTTTCGTGACATAGTACACAGACTAATTGCTGTCCTCTTAATCCGTGTATGTGATTTTCAAATTCTAGCGTCTGTTAGTGTTGACCAATCAAAAATCACGCTGTCTGGTTACCTGTGGTCATCTCGTATAACAGCTGATCTCGTATTACATCAACACAGGAATTTGAAACCACAAAATTATTCTTACATCATCTCGACCTTGACAGGACAGCAATTACTCTGTGTACTATGTCACGAAAACAGTACTGGGAATAAACACAGTTCCTACAATGTAGGCGCCCTTGGTTTGGCTTAAAGTTTATTACAAAAAATAATTCATTTAATAATTATATCCCTTCAAAAAGAATTATACAATGAATGAATGAATGAATTGAATGACTTAGTAACTCTCACAGCACATTCCTTCCAAAGAAAGTTTTTTCGCTTGCAAATCATTACGTTTTGAACAGTAACAATGTTTTCCAGTGATTTTTCTCTGCTAGAAAAAATTTTGGACACTAAATATGTCAGACAACATGAAATTTTGCACACGTATGAAATGTCCAAAAATATTAACGTGAACAAATTTCGCGTTTCATCAAGTTTTACTCCGAGAAAACAACTTTTTAGCTAATATCAGTTATCCTGAAAATTCCAAAGTAACTGAACGGCTTCTGATATCTGCTGTCAACAAAATGCAACTCATTTTCCTCAAAATTTCAAGACATAATTTGCAAGGTACGAATTTTCTGGCAGAAAATACATCTGTCTCTGATTCTCATCGGGCGATCGAGCAACAAGACCAACAGAGTATAGAGGCTGGTTTTTCCTGTCCTGCCAGACCTAATCTACAGCAGACCCAACCAACCCAAGCAAACTATACAAAACATAGACCTTTTAGTTATTCTGAAAAGAATCAGAATCGAACAACATTTTGCTACATTTAGCAGAATTTTCAAATGTGTACAATAGTAATAGAAGCTCTAACGCCACTCGATCGAGCGTCACGTATAAAAGTGTATAAAACTAACGCTCGATCCAGGCTCTTTGGTAAAATAGCTATAAGGTCTACCGTATATAATTATCTTTTCATGCAAAATTAGCAAAAAACCCAGAATAAGCAGTATGAGAACTCCCTGTCATCCAAATACCTTTCCTGACAATAACTCGTAGAAGTTGTAGTCGAACGACTTTTCGTGACTGTCTGATCTGGAGACATTAAGTATACCTACTGATATCATCATCATAAGTTAGTATTAAATCAGGATAAAGTTCACCTAATTCGAGATGAGCCCAGCTTTTCTATTTGTTTCTCCTTATTTTGCGTATAAGACAAGATAAAAGATTCTTTTAATTCACTTTTCCAAGTGAGTCATTTTTCACAAAACGAGAAAACAATTTTCATGTTCAATTTTCAATACATAGCAACTTCCAGTTCTCAAAAGTTAAAACATGTGACAACTTGCTTCAAAAATCAAGGGAACTTCGAGAATCAAGAGAGTAAAATAATTCAGTTTTTCGGTCATTGTTCTTTCACACAAATTTTACACCAGAGTTTGACTTTGCAGAAAAATCAAAATGTTTAAAAGAACCTTCTACCATTGATACCTACAGGTTGAAGTATTTTACTGCCATATTCAAGATCCAAATTATTACTGTCAATTCTCCTGAAAAAACTTTGAAAAGTCTGCATTTTCACTTCACCTACGGCCACTAGGGCAAAAGCATATCTTTTCGCTTAGTGCTTGGGGCGGCTTGGGGAGAAGCATGGGCCTAATTATACGGCTTGTGCAAAGATGAATGCTTGTACGTGTCTGTATGAGCATAGATTCAAAAATCTTTAAATCTGTGTAAAAAGGATGGACGTAAAATTTTGGCTTGAGAGAAACTTTAGCTACTTATCTATAAAACACGCATTATGATTGCTATCGTCTGAAATTATGAGCTGTGAGGTAGGATCTAATTTTACAAATACACATGTGCAAATGTCATCCCACCTGACAGCTCATAGATGAGAAGGTGGGATAGTTTCCTCGTATGAGCTAGTAACAAGCCCTTATCATGTTGACTTTATTTGACATTATTTCACGTCCGTCAAAGGACTGATTTACAGTGGACTGTGCTGCGTTGCAGGTGCATGACTTTCCTTCGTTGGCATGGGTGAGCTGCGAAAAGTTCCCACATTTGAGAATTCATAGCACCAAGAGTAATTTATGGATTTGAATGAATCGAATTCTTTTTGATAGCAGAGAGAATGAAGTATTCTTGTGATTTTACTTGCATTTTTGTGGGAGCTGGAAATAAACGTAAATTCGACTTTACGAAAATTTCATGGTTGCAAAATGCCCGAAAAGGCTTAAAACTTATTAAGATCAACTTATAAAGAAAATACTCGCACAGAAAAGTAAAACAGTGTAATCGTTCAGGGGTGAGAGATAATGCCTGCGCATATATTGTCGTGGGATTGACAATTGACAAATTTCAGTATTTGTTTGAAATCTATTTTTTTTACAACTCCCGAGAGATGCGCCATGCCCTTGCGTTTTGCTGTGTGTGAGGATATTCCTTTTCAGACCCTTCCTCGTTTTAGACCCTTCCTCGTGAATTTCGTAACCAGGAATTTTTGCAAAATCAAATTTACCTGTATTTCAATGCTCATAAAAACACGACAAAAGTCACAAAAATACTTCAGTCCTTCGTCTTTGATCTATCGGGTGTCCCAAAAAAGTACTCCCGTTTAAAAAATCACCAACAATTGATTACACAACCGATCTTAAATTTTCTTTTTTTGGCCAAGTAGATCAAGGACCAAATTATTTGTAATTGGTTTAAAAATTAGCAAATTTAGCTCTTTCCGGAGTTACCTGGTTTTGAATCATACTGCAAAAAAATCACTGGTGATTGCCAGGTCAAATTTATGTGCATGTAAAGCTTCTAATTTGGTCATGAATGACAGTAAGAAATGCGCATTATCATTAGAGATTTAAATGATGTTATAAATCTGAAAATTTGGACCCTTAGGTATGATTGAGTATTTTGCTTACAAACTATAGCTCAAAATAAGGATTTTCAACCTGTAATTTTTCTACCTTGCTTTATCAAAAGCAAAATTCTTATAATCTATAAATGTTTTTGGGTCTTTGAAGAAACAAGTGAAAAAGAAAATTTTATCAAAGGTTTGATAACTGATTTTTGGTGATTTTTTAAGCCGGAGCACTTTTTTTGGGACACCCGGTAGAATATGAATTATTCAAATCCATCAAGTTCTGTCGGTGCTATGAGTTTTCGAAAGCCGGAAAATTGTTCTGGCTTACCCAGCACAACCTTTATTTACAAAAGTGTCTTTAAAAATGTTTAAAAATGCCCTGCTCCAGGCCTACCTGCTTTGAGAATAACAACAGCCATCAAAGTATCTAAAGATTTTGCCATGTAGCTTGCGACAGGTGAATTTAAAATTCCATCTTTATCTCAGTAGCCATGCTTGCGAAAGCGGCCGCGCTTTAAAAATAAATGTTCAAGCTAACTGTTCTTTTGATTATTGAAGCGCCATTCATTAAATATTGAAATGGTGTCGCGGTACCAGACGAATGCTGATATGTCAACAACTGGAAAGTCCATTTTTTGATTTGATGAGGATGACGATCTGGACCATTTTTGACAAATTGTCAATACAGTTATACCTATATAAATTTTTTTTTAGTACCGGTTGAGTCAGAAAAAAGAATGCCCGTTTGAAAGGTCACGGCTCCCTGGAAATCAAGACAATGATATCGGCAAATATATAGTTTGATGGTAGAAATGTTCAAATCTACTATAAACTTTACCTGACTGAAATCAGCCACTCCATCATGAAATTATGAGGGTTTTTTCTCGAGAAAGCCTCTTCAAAAACCTTACAAAACGTGCCCAAAATCATGAACATATTTCCCTAACATTCAATGACTTGACTTGACATCAATGACTTGTGGACACTTTAACACATGCTTTCCTCTTGGGAGGATGAACAAGTCCTTCCCCCTGGTATCGATGATGACCTATTCAAGGGGATTCCATTCTCCCAAGAGGACAAAATACATGAATTTATGTGAGTGTCATTAATTTCAGGAAAGAAAATTTGCTCATTGTTTTCATTCGTTTTTGCAGGCTTTTGGAGGAGGCTTTCTGCAGAAAATCACCCATATCCACGGGAAGGACTGGCCGATTAAAGCCGGGTAATTACTAATTGAACATATTGGCAATAAAACACGACAGTTCTCAATGTTATTGCTTTGATATTCATGGAGCAGTGGCCTTCCAAGCGGGGATTCTTTTTTCTGACTGACCCGGAAGAAACAAAATCTTGTATCCTAAGGGCGTTAAAACTGTTTTTATCAAGTTTCAAATCAGTCAGTGGCACGATGTACACCATTTTTGAATTAATCATCAATATAGTCATTCTGGCCTGCTGTATTTCTTTGTCACAACAAAACATTTTCACCAGGTTTCGAATCAGTCAATGGCACGATATAGACCATTTTTTAACTGATCATTAATATAGTTATTTTTGGCCAATCGTATTTCTTGGTAAAGATAAAATTTTGCTTCCTTAGAGTGCCAACTAAGATTGTTTTCGCCGAGTTTCAAATTGAATAATGGTACGATGAAGACTGTTTTTTTACTGATCATCAATATAGTTATTTTTGGCCTACTGTATTTCCTGGTAAGTGCTTCAATTGTTTTCATCAAGTTTCAAATCAGTCAATGGTATGATGTAGGCCGTTTTTGAACTGACCATCAACATAGTTATTCTTCGCAACTGTATTTTTGGCAAAAACAAAAACTTGTATCCTGAGAGTACCAAAATTGTTTCCGCCATGTTTCAAATCAGTCAATGGCGTGATATAGACCGTTTTTAACTAATCATCAATATAGTCATATTTGGCCAACTGTTTTTCTTGGTAAAAAATATTGTGCCCTTAGAACATTAGAATTTTTTCACCAAATCAGTCAGTGGCACGATATAGAACAATTCTTGAACTAATAATCAATATATTCATTTTGGCCCATTGCATTTCTTTGTAAAAACAACAAGTTGAATCATGGGAGTGTTACTAGTTTTATGTTGTTGTAACAACACATGGTTTTATCCTGAAATTAGTTTCCATCAAGTTTCATATTTCTAAACAGCATGATTCAGACCGCATTTGAACTAATCATCAATATAGTTACTCGTTGGACCATCAATAGACCTTTTAGCTATTCTACAAAAGAGCCTGGATCGAGCGTTATTTTTATACACGAGGTTCGATAGAGTGGTGTTAAGAGCTTCAATCACTATTGTGCACATTCGAAAATTCTACAAAGTGCACTTTGTAGAATTTTCGAATATGCACAATATCGATAGAAGTTCTAACGTCACTCTATCGAACCTCGTGTATAAAAATAACGCTCGATCCAGGCTCTTTTGTAGAATAGCTAAAAGGTCTATTTTCGAACCCAATAATCCTATCCTGAAATCGTTATGATTCCAAAGAGATTGCACAGGCTATAAAGTTGATTGGGCGTCAGACACTTTCTGTGATACGGGGTCTCCAAAGAAGTACTCCTGTATGAAAAATCCCCAAAAAATTGATTGTATCGACCCCCTCCCCGGACGCTAAAAGTACTCCGTGACCTAGTAACAACATGAAGAGCGATTGACAGGTTGAGAGGCTTACAAAAAAGCGAGACTTGAGGAGAGTTCTGTAATGTGTGAACGGTTTTGTTTTGTTCATTTATAACGAAAAACAACAGGGCAGAAATGGCAGAAGCTTATGAATCCAAACACTTTCTTATATCAGATTGCTTGATGACGTCACTTGATGCAGGTCCGCTAAAACATATACGGCAAGTTCATTATTGTTGTCACGAGTCTAACGAAGATTCGCGACACATTGGCAGCCCTACAAGAGTTCTGAATCGTGCTGCAAGACGAATTTTTATTGGCTTGTGTGAAATGGTTTGTAATTGCATTGGGGGCGTTCTTCCTGGCAGTGTTTCAATTTTACCTATTTTGTTACGTGTTATTATAAGAAGTAAACCAATTACTTTTCAGCACAAATCCTATTTGCCTGGTTTTCAAAATATTTTGTAGGAGTGGAGGATCATTTCCATAAAAGTTTCATTTAATAAAAAACATCTCCTTCCTTGTTCAACGCCTTTTTAAATTTCCGTNTATTCGCTTGTCATTCTATTCGGATTATTCGCTATGTCAACCTATTCGGTTTCTTTGACTGATCATTTTGCATTCCAACCAGTCGACTAGTCATACTATCCGAATAATCGATCTATTCGACTGGTCATTCAATCCGAATAATCGCTCTATCCGTACTATTCGGTTGGCAGCGAATAATCGTTTCGCTTCACTGCTATTCGAATAGTGATCAGATAACCGAATAGTGATTATTCGACCTTCGGTGGACAGGCCTAGTGCCAACTAAGATTGTTTTCGCCGAGTTTCAAATTGAATAATGGTGCGATGAAGACTTTTTTTTTACTGATCATCAATGTAGTTATTTTTGGCCTACTGTGTTTCCTGGTAAGTGCTTAAAGGCAATGTGTCCATGTAAGTAGCATGCTTCGAGAGGGATATTTCGCCAACATGTGATATTTTCCTATGTATTCACGTGACTCATGTGATCAGCTTTCGTGCGAATACGAGCTTGCATTGGATGACGTCCCACGAAGTCTAAAGTCCAATGTTTTTCATGTGATCAGTTTGAAGCAGACTCAGTCGAAACCAATCAAATGATCCGAAAGCTGCATGCATGTCAGCATTTTGTCAGCAGTTTCAACGAGTGTGCAGGCAGCTGATATTTATATCGGCACACTGCCTTTAAATTGTTGGTATGATGTAGGCCGTTTTTGAACTGATCATCAACATAGTTATTCTTAGCAACTGTATTTTTGGCAAAAACAAAAACTTGTACCCGAGAGTACAAAATTGTTTCCATCATGTTTCAAATCAGTCAATGGCGTGATATAGACCGTTTTTAACTAATCGTCAAAATATTCATGTTTGGCCAACTGTATTTCTTGATAAAAAATAGTGTGTCCTTAGAACATTAGAATTTTTTCACCAAATCAGTCAGTGGCACGATACAGAACAATTCTTGAACAAATAATCAATATATTCATTTTTGCCCCATTGCATTTCTTTGTAAAAACAACAAGTTGAATCCTGGGAGTGTTACTAGTTTTATGTCGTTGTAACAACAAATGATTCTATCCTGAAACTAGTTTCCATCAAGTTTCATATTTTTAAACAGCATGATCCAGACCGCTTTTGAACTAATCATCAATATAGTTACTCTTTGGACCATGAATTTTCGAACCCAATAATTCTACCCTGAAATCGTTATGATTCTTAAAGAGATTGCACAGGCTATAAAGCTGATTGGGCGTCAGCCACTTTCTGTGATACCGGGTCTCAGAAAAAAGTACTCCTGTATGAAAAATCCCCAAAAAATGGATTGTATCGACCCCCTCCCCGGACGCTAAAAAGTACTCCGTGACCTAGTAACAGCATGAAGAGTCATTGACAGGTTGAGAGGCTTACAAAAAGCGAGACTTGAGGAGAGTTCTGTAACGTGTGAACGGTTTTGTTTTGTTCATTTATAACCAAAAACAACAGGGCAGAAATGGCAGAAGCTTATGTATCCAAATACTTTCTTATATCAGATTGCTTGATGACGTCACTTGATGCAGGTCCGCTAAAACATATACGGCAAGTTCATTATTGTTGTCACGGGTCTAACGAAGATTCGCGACAAATTGGCAGCCCTACAAGAGTTCTGAATCGTACTGCAAGATGAATTTTTATTGGCTTGTGTGAAATGGTTTGTAATTTCATTGGGGGCGTTCTTCCTGGCAGTGTTTCAATTTTACCTATTTTGTTACGTGTTATTATAACAAGTAAACCAATTACTTTTCAGCACAAATCCTATTTGCCTGATTTTCAAAATATTTTTTAGGAGTTGAGGATCATTTCCATAAAAAAGTTTCATTCAATAAAAAACATCTCCTTCCTTGTTCAACGCCTTTTTAAATTTCCGTCTTTCAAAAACAGTAAGGAATTCAAATACATATAACAATAAAATACAAGTTCAATTTAAACTGTTGGGGTGAGAGGTGAAAAACCTGGGTTATCGAGTTGCCTCTCGCAATTTTCACGCAAAACAATCAATTGTACAAAGCAAATGACGATACTGTATTCAGGGAAAATAGACAGGCCTTAACTCCGCCAAACCTGCAGATATTTCAACCGGCATTCAAATTTATTTTCCCAAACATCTGGAGAGTAGATTTCTTCAAAATGATGCAGGAAAAATTCCTTCAGTTTTTTGTCCTGGTTGCGTTTTATTAAGGTAGGTAGAATTAAAAAAAATCTTCACAGGTTTCTTTTGCCTTCTTCGCTTATTCGTAGTCTGATTGGTCCGTGAAAATGAGGCCTTGGAGGTTTCGGCCATCNGTCTGATTGGTCCGTGAAAATGAGGCTTTGGGGGTTTCGGCCATCGGCCACAAGCTGTTCGGCTATGGACGACATTTGATTCCTATGCTTACCACAGTTCTCTTTATTTTCTGTTGACATATCAATGAAATCGGTTCCTGCAACAAATTTGACGCACCTAAAATGGGGGTCGTAGAGAGTACCAAAAACCATAAAACCGCTAAAATATTTCGGGAAATCCGAAAAACCGCCTCTAAATTCAGCCCAAACACTCATAACATCTTTCTGCGCTTTGCATCTATTGCGTCTGTTCTTTGTTGCAGACAACTGCATCGGTGTCATTTTTGTGACCCCAAAAGCTAAAAGCTAATTCCAATGCCTTAAATGTGCTGTTAATAGTGCAAATTCTCCCCAAAATCACATAGAATTGGATACTTTATCGTAACTGTATCTTAAACTTTGTAAAAAATTACTTCTGGACTCATATTTGGCGAAAAGAAGTCTGTAAACCGTCGAGAGAGACAGGAACCGTAAAACCACCATTTTAAGGCCAAAAACCGTAAAATCCCTCGGAAAAAGGACAAAAACCGCGAGCCATGAGCCCCTACGACTCTTACGCTAAGCAAAGCATTGAAACTTTAGAGAAGACGTTGTTTATATCTTGGCTTACTTAGTAGGACAGTGCAAAATTTATTGCATTACATGGCCAGCGGTAAAGCAAAATTCTTGCAAAAAACCCTCTCACCCTGTTTTGAATTATTGCAAAAAACCAACTTACCCTGTTATCCTGTTCTTAAAAAAATGCCCCCGTATCCCATTGCAAGTTATGTAATGTGGCACTGACACTACAGATGAATTAACGACCAAAGTCTTTGTCAACAAAAAATTAACTTTGAAGATGAAAACATACGACTGAAACCGTCTTTGAGAAACATGATTCACAATTTTGTCCTTAACATAAGCAATGTCATATTTCAAACTTCATCTTCAGATCATAAAAAGTTATTGCCCTGATCATATTTGCTTTATAAAAAGGGTTTGCCCGTTCTTTACAAGCTCAAGAAAGTAGTTGCACCGTTACGTTTTGCACCGGCCATGTTATAAAATAAACTTTGCACCGCCCTTACTAATTAATGTTCTTGAAAAAGCGTTTCGATCACTGTCCAAATACTAAATAGTGTGTAGCTGCTTCATCACTAAAGGTGAATCAATATCAACAAAACAATCGCCTTCAAACAAAGATTTGTTTGAGCTTGTAATACAGAAAGCTTTCCTAAATGCTAAATGATATTTGTACTTACTCTTTACAGTATCTTCCATAATAAACACAGCCTATTCTTGCCATGATCACAAGCTTCGCAGCACCACAACACATAATATATGACATCATCTTTACTTTCGAGCGAACTATTTTTGAGCGCTTTGGGCCTTTCACTTGCTAACAGTTTATATTTACATTTTGAGTGCGTACGAAAGAGCAGCTGCCGAAATCTCATTGAAAAAAGGCGCTGGCTAGCAAGTCAAGAAACCAACTGTTTTTCGCTCACGAGTAAAACACATGGGAAGGAGAAATTTCGCAGTTGCTGCGTCTGACATGCTGTGTGCATCGGCTCGAAATTGCGATTTGCGATGCTTTGTCGTCCATGAATAACGTGATCTGCATGTATTTGCGCAAAAATACTTCAACCGACTTGCAGATTACATCAATAGCTAAAGGTCTTAGAACCAAATTGCAGCGAAAGCGTAGGCCAAAAACACTCTTTCTTCGAAAATCATAGCAACAATGTTGATGGAACGATTCTATTCCACTTTCAAGCATTGCTAAGCGTTCTCCATATTTAAGAATCGATAATGGTATGGCCAATTTAATGAAATAGATTTCCATAGTGAAAAACTATGGAATAACCTATGAACCAATGAAATTGGTTGATAAATCATGACCTAAAATCCCAAAAATGTCGACATGCTCTTTGTAAAGTTTTTGACTTGCTCTTTGTTGTAAAGCACCGTTTGGTAACAATTGTCATATCAATTTAGGCCCTTTCTGGTCCCTGCTGTTGAAAGCTTTAACGATGCTCAGTGGAACTACGAGCGCCTTGATATTTTTTTGATCATGGGTAGTTAGACACCGCAGTTATCTTTCAGCATAGATGCTAATGCGGGGACAAATTCATATCTTTCTGCGGAGGAGGTTTTCTCGCTAGGTCCTTCGTAGCAGTGTATAAATTTTTCCTCCGCAAAAGAACAAAGCTGCGGCAACTAACTAAAGCTGCAGCGTCTAACCAGAGGTGTTTCTTGTTTCAGTGTCCTTGTTTCCTTGTGTTTTCGTAACGACGCTGCACAGCACAGGTGAATAGCACAGCTTTGTTAAAAATGCTGCGCAGCGTCAATGCAGGGAAACACTAGAAAATGAACCACAAATGAAACAAACGCACAGGAAAGGAAATATATGAAAGTTGTTGTTGCCCATAATGGAACAGTGAGGTCCATTCAAGAGGGGGCCTAAATACACTCATTTTTTTTTTTATAAGAAACCNCAAGAGGGGGCCTAAATACACTCATTTTTTTTTTATAAGAAACCGCTTATAAGAAACGGTAGGCTCAAATTTTCGAAAGCTAAGAAACAACCCTACCTGAATTGAAAAAAGCTAAGAAACTTCTGTAATTTTCAGTTTTAATTTTCCTGCCACACTCAAAAATATTTTGACATTGTACAGTTATAGCAACTGTTTGGACAATATTTTGAGTGCGAATCATGTTATTTACTCGTTTTGAGAGACTTACTAAGTAATTTGGGAGCCCTTTAGACAAGACAAAATCAACTCTAAACTTCCGGCAATAAAAATATAAGAAACACGTAAGAAACTTGTGGTAGCAAAATGGCCCAAAAATTTAAGAAACTGCCTACCAGCCCCGGACCATAGTTTCTTATAAAAAAAAATGAGTGTATCTCATATCCCATCCACTTACTTACGAAGATTGAATATCGAAGCGTCAAACAAAGCTGCTGCAGCATATTTATCTTATATCTATCCTATAATGACATCTTATCTTATATCCCTATACTGTTTCTGTAAAATATCTAAAGTTCCCTACTGGTCAGGATTGTATCCAATAATGACAGCTTCTCTTGTGATCCTTGCATCCAATTATGTGCCCCCAAATACACGGTAACTCTCTCATTTCAGCCTGCCCATATCCGTATCTGTACCCTGGGTACCAGAGCCAAAAAATAATAAAAAATGATAAATAAAAAACTAAAGAATGAACGATTTCCTTCTAATTTTGAGGCTCTGGTACCCAGGGTAACGTATGTGATAACCCCTACCATGGCTTCAAGAATAGGGAGATAGGTACACAAGCTATAGACTGGCTACACAAAACACAATCTCTGTATGCTCTTTAGAATTGATTTGTCACCATTAGCAACAACAACAACAGCGAAATTGAGGGACTAGTGTAGCTTGTCTACACAAGCTATAAAATCTTTGCAAAAAGCGTTTCTTAAAAGTTCTGCACATCGTGTGACGGTAACTTCATTGCGAACAATATGTAGTACTGGGGGAAAACTGCGCCCTGCCGCCGGGCACCACGCAACATTACCTCAAATCATAGAGGTGCCCCAGATGCCCCGAACACATCGTTTTGTTGTGTTGATTTGTGTAAGATTCCTCATTCAATAATCTAACCTTTAATTACATTAAGGCACTATGAGTTTGTAATTCGTAAGCCAGTCTAATCTTAAGCAAGGTTGAGTCGCTAAGAATGAGCAAAAATAGGCTTAATGTCAAAAGCTTCAATCATCTTCTCTAAGAAGTAAAGAAAATGCCAGAAGTGAGTGTGGTATCATTGAACAAACATGATTATTGCATCAAAATTAATAATGAAGATTATGATTAAAGCGTTGCTGCTAATAAGCTCAAGTGTTGATTTCCCTCGACAACAAACAGGAGGACCAACACCGGCCTTGATATGGAATCAGAACCTCCAGCAGAGAGAGGAGACAGTTAGATACCTCACTAGTTACCCGTACTTTAGTATGTGACCACCTAGGCTACAGAATTACATGGTGTTGTGAATGCAAGCGGAACGCCTTGAATGCATTATGTTTTCTTGTCTAGCATGATCTGAAAGAGAAATTACTCACACAAAAGAATTTTGCTTGCGACATTTGTTTTTGAGTTATTACAGCCCAGTACAGCCCCAACCTGACATCTAATGTTAGACATCCTCTGGTACAGTTCTTCTTCTATTTTTTGTTTTTTTTTTGTTTTTTAAATTGTGTGTAACATTTATGTAAAGTTGTATGTAGTTTAACTCTTATTTTTTCTTTGTGCCATGGGATGGGGTAGTCGTAGTCTGTTGCTCCTCGTCGTATAGTTCTTGTAGTATTGTTAAGTAGTTTGTAGGAAGAGTAATCCGTAACATGTATTGTAAATTTTTAAAAGGTATATATATAAACGATAAATCATGAGCCTCCTCGATAACTATATAAAATTAATAAAGATTTCTCAAAAATATAGAACTTGCATTTACGTTTCGCTTTCGCTTCATCAGAACTATAAGAGACTTTGTCTAGGCCATATCGACAGAGCTCTACATACAATATCATGCTTTTGGTCTGAAGCAAATGAGCAACTGTTCCCGCTGGCATGGCGAGTAGCGACAACAGATTCTCTCATAAATCTCGATAAAATAACAAATTTCAATAAGCCTGTTCAAGTGGTCTCATTATTTGGCTACCAGGGCTAACTGTAATCTTTATATATGATAATACAAATTATAACTTGATAGAAAAGTTACAATTGTAAGACCTACTAGGCTTAGAACGTGACTCCTTGCGTGACTTCTTCAATATCATTAAAGACCCTGTACTTCCCATGATTCTTTGCAGTCTCACAGAGTTTTTCATGCTAAGTCAACCTGGTTCCTAGGGCCAGCTTCCTATAAGGAAGACAATGGCGGGCGCGGGAACGAGGTTGAGTGTGAGTATGAACATGATTTTGGCCTAAGTTCGTAGTCATCGCTATTGATAGACTGATAAAAATGTTGTTATTGTTGTCATTGTTGTTGTTGCCATAACTGGGGACTACCACCCCATGAGTCTAAATCATGAGGCTGTATCATCTTCCAATGCTGAAATGAATATTGTAATGTTATGCAATCACTTTTGATTTCAGACTTTTGAAAATCAGTCAGAATGATGTTTTGAAGGTTCGTGCACCTGCAAAGGATCATGGGAAACACAGGGTTCTTTAACAGCCATTGTCACCCAGGGTCCTTTGAGGGCACGCTACAACTTTTAGACTGTTTGAGAATCAAATTTGGCCAAAATGGAAACAACAGATCCACAATGCAGTCCCTGATAGAACAGTTCAACTTCCGCAAAACTTCTCTATCACTTCATTTCTATTTTCTCTCATACAGACCGAAGCCATTCAATTCAATGCGGGAAACTGCGACTCGTGTGCTCAGTCTAGCTACGAGCACACCATGTTCAAAAATATCAAACCCTGAGGAAACTGTGTTTTCATTTCATCCCTGGCTAAGGCAAGTAGAGTTTGCTGGTTAGTTGTTTGATTGCAAATATTTGTAATTTTTGATATAAATTCCAACTCACAAATCACCTCACGGGCGGTGCCAGTAGAAATTCTCGTTTCCAAGGTAGTCAATGACATGCCATGTAAATATGATAAATCTTTCTATTGTTTTGCAAACAATAGTGGGACGGATGGGGTGGGGTTATTGTCAATCAATTCAGTCCATTCAGTGTTGTAGGGAGTTGAACAGGAAGAAAGGAATGGGGAGGAAGTAATATTTCGCATTGTTTATGCGAATGAACTTTGAAACGTATTGTAGGTAGAAGAATTGTTGGTGCTCGGTGTGTTCATTTATCCCTTCATCGGGATTTTCCCTGGCATGAAAGGCCTGGAAATGTGTACATTTGTTAGAACATGCAGACTCCACGAAACATTAATCACTCGCTCCTATCTGTTCGCTTACATTTACAATTATCTGACTTGTCGACAAGTCACTTGCCGATGGCCTACAAATTTTAGGCCTACTTGTACCAGCCATTGTATGGTACCATCCAGCCAGAGATGACCAATATTTTGGGCATTTGAATTTGAAAGATTGTGAAGGTATTGGCTTGAACTTCAAATCTCTAGTGACTATATTTCAACCAAGGCCTACAAACACAGCAACAGATTCGATGTTTTGCTTACATTGTTTAGCCGGTGAAAAACCAAGTCAAGTCCTTTCCAATTTCAGACACGGCGCCGCTGCGACGCGCGCCAAACCTTCAACAAACCTCAGAAAATTACAAGACATTCCACTAAGAAACATCTATGCATACCTAGACAATATGATTTCTTGCGATTCTTGAAATTTTCAGCAGGCTACAGTTTCTTGAATTTCTTGAATATGGTGAAATGTCTGGCGTGGCATTCACGATGTGGAAATGTCTGCTTTCTATGCTTGATTGCAGTTAAAAAGATGAATTAGTCCTTCTCAATTATGGTCATTAAAATCAAAATAATGTTAATCGTCCTATTCAACGAATGCACTCTGCAACACAGCCTTATTGAAATTTCTTTGCACTTGAGGCAATATCTGTACAATATTTCACTGACGTTGAGCGATGTGNGTTTTATGAAGGTAGGTAAAATTTAGGAAAATCTTCACGGGTTTCTTTTGTCTCCTTCGCTTTTTAGCCGTCTGATTGGTCCGTGAAAATGAGGCTTTGGCGGTTTCGACCATGGGCCACGAGCAATCGGCTATGTACGACGAATGATTCCTATGCTCATGTAAATATGATAAATCTTTCTATTGTTTTGCAAACAATAGTGGGACGGATGGGGTGGGGTTATTGTCAATCAATTCAGTCCATTCAGTGTTGTAGGGAGTTGAACAGGAAGAAAGGAATGGGGAGGAAGTAATATTTCGCATTGTTTATGCGAATGAACTTTGAAACGTATTGTAGGTAGAAGAATTGTTGGTGCTCAGTGTGTTCATTTATCCCTTCATCGGGATTTTCCCTGGCATGAAAGGCCTGGAAATGTGTACATTTGTTAGAACATGCAGTCTCCAGGAAACATTAATCACTCGCTCCTATCTGTTCGCTTACATTTACAATTATCTGACTTGTCGACAAGTCACTTGCCGATGGCCTACAAATTTTAGGCCTACTTGTACCAGCCATTGTATGGTACCATCCAGCCAGAGATGACCAATATTTTGGGCATTTGAATTTGAAAGATTGTGAAGGTATTGGCTTGAACTTCAAATCTCTAGTGACTATATTTCAACCAAGGCCTACAAACACAGCAACAGATTCGATGTTTCGCTTACATTGTTTAGCCGGTGAAAAACCAAGTCAAGTCCTTTCCAATTTCAGACACGGCGCCGCTGCGACGCGCGCCAAACCTTCAACAAACCTCAGAAAATTACAAGACATTCCACTAAGAAACATCTATGCATACCTAGACAATATGATTTCTTGCGATTCTTGAAATTTTCAGCAGGCTACAGTTTCTTGAATTTCTTGAATATGGTGAAATGTCTGGCGTGGCATTCACGATGTGGAAATGTCTGCTTTCTATGCTTGATTGCAGTTAAAAAGATGAATTAGTCCTTCTCAATTATGGTCATTAAAATCAAAATAATGTTAATCGTCCTATTCAACGAATGCACTCTGCAACACAGCCTTATTGAAATTTCTTTGCACTTGAGGCAATATCTGTACAATATTTCACTGACGTTGAGCGATGTGTGAAAACAAACAATATTCACAGCAAGAAACCATAGGAATGCTACTGTTATTGTTTTCGTTACCCTCTCCATGACATCGAAACCTCTAGGAAATTCATTGAATTTAGGGATTGAAAAGGAGATCCACAGAGAGACTGCAATATTGTCTTCGCGCATACACTTGAATATCCTCTCTTTGTCTGAGTCAGGTCAATTGTAAGACTAGCTTTGCCTTTCAAGTAGATTTATTTATTTTGGAGTTGAAAAGACAGTGTTTCACTGCGACAAAGAGTGTTGTCAATTAAAGCTCCACCGCATTTGCAACAAACCTCTTGTCGTAGCCTTCGCAGCTGCTAATTTCCGTGTTGATATTTGTTCTACTTTACTTGACGCAAAATAATGATTGGCTGACGAGTCCGTCACATTGGTCACATCTACCCGAATTTGACCTATCAGATTGCAGCATGCCACAAAGGCAAAGAACAAATTTAGGCCCACATCCCAGTTTTTGGCACCTATTGCAAAAGGACCTTTGCCATGCCAGAGGGTAATTTAGATTTTCATAGTTCTCCAGAAAATTCTCATTTTAAAAGCTGGCTCAGGCCAAGTTAAAAATATGCCTTATATTTTATAATTTTAAACACGTGCCGTTTCATTGTGTGACCGTACTATCTTATGGGCAGTGTCAAACATGTAACTTCTCAATACACCTGAACCAATACATTATACAAGGGACGTAGGAAGCATCTCAAACTTAGGGGGGGCACGACACTTCAAGGGCACTCCTTCATTAAGCTAAAGGGGCACTTCTTGAGACAAAAAGAGAACTTCTTTGTTTATTGCAAAATCTTTGGGGGCACGTACCCCCAACCCCCAGTGCCCCCGGTTCTTACGTCTCTGGCCAATACACCTGAAGAAGAAACATCTAATCGTAAATCCAATCCATCTAATTTGAATATGACACATATTTGATCAAAATTTCTGTTATCTCAAAACCTTCGCTATCTTGAACACATTTTCATTTCCTGTGAGAGTTCGATATAGAGGGTTTCAACTGTGTGATACATAATTCATTATTGCACTGACTAGGAAGAAAGTTTTCAGAAAGTTGTTGCCCTTGTTATGCTCACCGTTCTCAATTCTTTCCTTTAACTTGTTTGCGTCATGTACCTGGGTGTGTCTGTATTTCACCTGTTCCCTTCATTCTCTACTACCCTACCAGGATCCTACCAGGTGACGACCAAAAAATCTTCGATCGCCAGATCGATAATGGCTTCCAGAAAGCAAGTTATCGGAATATATTTTGTATCCCCATGTAACTAAAGGACCCAAAGGGATTGGCTTTCTCGTATTGTTGCTTTGTCAGTTTTAAAGGGAGTACAAAGACCAGCAGCCTTTGCCATCGTTTGTCTTTGTTTTTGTGAATTTCATACAGTCAGTTATTCTGGAAGCTGTGCAGAGCAAGTCACTGTTATCGTGAAAAGCATGCTGGTCTTTGTACTCCCTTTAAGCTATGACTTCGTTCATCCATAAAATCTGAGCAAAAACAGGCAAAGGCGAGAAACCCCTTTTTAAAGCAAGATTTATGAATTTCTGATAATCTGTTTGATGTAGTAGAATTTCTCACCCGGTTGAAGAGCCGTAGTAGAATTGTTTCTGGCAACTTGTGTGAATCATCTTCTCTTATACAGGGTGTCCCAAAAAACATTTGCGCCCTTTGAATGGCTACTGTGGAGGAGCCATAAATCTAAATTTCCTGTTTTTCAGATTTGTGAATAGAAGAGATTTCAAATTAGAGTTTGGCACTGAGTTTGTGTATATCTGACAAGTGGTTGCTGATTTATTGAGAAAGAAATTTACAATCACTCGTTGCCTCAAAACCAGAGGATTTTTTTATCTCCGTACTTGACCTTATAATTTGAATTTTAACATCAAATTAACTTAAACTTTACAGTTATGCCAGGAAA
>REGL01000826.1:0-10222 GCA_004194395.1 Aurelia aurita complex sp. Pacific | reverse complement strand
AAAGAAGTTTGTTTACTTTACGTGACCCAACCCCTTTAATGACCATATTCTTCAAGAATATCGACCAAGCAGCATGCTAAACGCAATATTGTTGGCTTAGAACGACTTTATCACTTCTGAGAAGCAAAATATCTGATAGACGCATACAAAGGACTGAAGCACTTTTGTTGCACATTTCCATTCCTAGCAACCCTAGATATGTCCAATATTCTTGGTTGTCACAAAATTCAATGTATGACTATCTGTCTCACTTATGAACATCAGAAAACAGGGCTAGGTATGTTTTATTCAATCTATCTCGTTGATTTTAACGCAATGGAGAAGAATGAACCCTCTGGTTTTGAGGCAGCCAATAATTTAGGCTTTCTTACTCCATAAATCAGCAACTAGTGATCAGATTTACTCAAACTTGGTATCAACCTTTAATTTGAAGTCTCTTCTGTCAACAATCTTAACAGCGCACATGTTTTTTGGGACACCCTGAAGATATTAATTACATTGTTTTATCTGGAAGACGATATCGACCTGCTGCAGATATAATTCATGCCGAAAGAAGACAAATTTTCCCAGCTATGTTAGATAAAATGCAACTTTCTCTGCTACAATGCTGGATTCTCTTTGCTCGTAGATATTGCTTCATCTGGTATGCCGTTATCCTGGAAAATGTTTTTTCATTTTTTTGGTGTGGTTTTACGAATTGAAGCGCAGCAGATAATGATAGAACTAGGAGTATGAAGGATCCTCTAGAGAAAGCCTCTCCAAGAAACGTTCAAAACGTGCCCAAAATCACGAGAAAATTTTCCCAACATCGCTGCCTTACATGGGCCTTTACATCAATGACTTTGCACGCTTTAGCACGTGCTATCCTCTTGGGAGGTTGAACAAGTCTTCCCCTGGTTAAGGAGCTAACCTACTAAGGGGGATTCTATTCTCCCAAAGAGGACAAAATACATGTGATTGTTATCATTTTTAGGAAGGAAAACCAAGGATAATTTTGCTCATCGCTTTCGCTCGTTTTTGCAGGTTTTTGAAAAGCTTTTATCTCTCAATCCTATTTCCAGATTCCTATGAAGTAACTTTGATTGTATACCGGGTGAGGCAAAAAAGTTTACACGTTTGGCGGGATGTGGAATAAAGAATATGTGGCCAATATTCAAAACTAAGATGTTGATCTATCAGACAAAAGTTAACTAAAATTGTTTTAGGTAGAATCACTCATTTTAAAGACCCAAAAATTAGAAAATTCCAGTTAGGGGTTTGTATGGGAATCGAGAACTCCATCTTCCATTCTGGTCCTTGATTTATGTGCTATTGAAGTCAAACTTCTTGGGACCATGAACGGAATTTAAATTGTGATGGCAAATAAATCATAGGCCAGAATGAAATGTGGAGTTATCTCCCCTTATAGTCATTTCTCTAATGTTTGGGCCTTAAAGATGACTGATTTTACCGAGCAAAATTTTCTTATCTAAGTTAACCTTTGAATGATAGATTGAAATTTTAGTTTTAAAGATTGGCCACATATTTTTTATTCCACAGCCCGTGAAACGTGTAAACCTTTTCTGACTAGAAAACATATCAACTAATCAGAACATATCAACTAATGAAAGAAAATTTAGTTTGTTAAAATCAGTCGTATTTTTCTCATGTTACAAGTGATCATATAAAACTGCTTCATGTCAGAATCCTTCAAAACATGCTTCAAACCTTTCTTCAAGCTGATTTTTCTAGATATGTTGAATTAAAGTCGTGTCTCTCGTGCAAGATCATGAATTTGAAATATGATTATATGAATTTGATTTATCATTGCTTTAGAAACTTTTCAAAGAAAGAAGGTATCAAACTTTCCGTCAACTCTGGCATAGGTCAATCGACACTAACAACAAAATAGATACACAATATTGTGGAAGATGAAATCACAAAAAAGCTGACTTTTGTCACCTTACGATCAATGCTTACTTGTGTGATAATCAAACGCCGAGCAATTTTTTTGGGCTGAATTCACCTTTCAACTTTTTGGATCGTGCAAGACTATGTTTTGTTTGCTCGTGATATTGCTTTTGTGGAAAAAACTGTCAAAATATAAAGATGCTCTCCAATGAATGACAAGCACCAAACAGCAATTTGAAAATCTGCGCTTAATTCAATAGTCTATTTTTGATGATTTTTGGACAAGCCTCCAAGTCAAAGGATGTAAAAGTTTATAATCTCTTACACATGATGATGGTAAACAGATGATACCTTTTTCATCTGGTTTAATTATGTGTCATTGTGATTTGTCAAACAAGGGATATAATCTTTTCACTCCATTGGTACTTCTGTAGCTCTTATGATATTTGAAGTTTTACAGAGCTAAATTAATAAAAACTGAATATAGACTTCTTTCAAGTCTTTAAGAATGATTTATTGTGATGAAGGCGTACGATTTAAATTGATTTATAATGTTTTACTAAAAAGGAAAGCCGTGTCTCTTCAGATTTCTTATTTCAGTGAAATTGAGCCTTGCAAATAGGTGGTAATCACGTGTGAAGATCCTTGGAGCAAGGAATATAGCATAGTGATAATGTAATCTAGCAGAGAAGCAAATTGATAAATGCATTTTAATTAAAGAATTTGAGAACTAGATAGTAGTTATTGTAGTTATTATGCTAACAGTCTGTAAATCTCTGCAAAACTTTAATGAATTTATCACAAATTATTAGTGCCCTTATCTTTCAAATGAATTACTCAGAGAGAACAGGTAAGTAGTAAGTTGCCATAATTCCAGAGAGATCAGATTATTAATCATCAGTATTTTCAAAGTTCTAGGTTTGTTATATTTATGCTGGTTTTGAAGTTGTAACATCAGAAAATTGCTAAATTGTAAATCATAAAAGCTACGCACTGTTGCTTGCAAAAGATGTTTCAGATCTTTATGAAGTGAAATTTTCTTGCAAAATGCGTTGATTATCCTGAATATCTAGATTTAGAATTTATGATGCTGTCCATGTTTATCAAAGATTTACATGCTATGCTATCTAAATGTTGACAAGCGATACTTCTCTTCATAAAGCATAAGAACTCTATAATCCTGAAAATGATAATGATGTAAAAATTATTCTCTCTCGAATTATGGCAAATTACCTGAAGTCCCATGAAAGCAATTCATTTGAAAGAAAAGGCCAATAATACCGGGTGCGCCAAAATAAACTATGCACGTTTGGCAGGCCACAATAAATCGTACACTGGACCGATTTTGAAGATTTATGACTTACCCTTTAGCAGAAAGCCTGAATTAGATTCTAGGACTTTTTGAAAATTTTTCCATTTCCAGTTTTTAGAGCCAGAAGCGAGTTTTCGTAATATGTTCGTTTTCGAGAACATTGAAACGATCAAAAAACGTCGATCAAATTTTAAAAGATTCAACATGAATGAATAAAGAGAAAATGTTTTCAAGGGGATTTGGGGGTTTAGTAGGAACTCTCGTACAGCAGATTGCGATTGGTCGATTTCTAAATCCCAAATCACCACGAACAAGTTCTCTCTTTATCTATTCATGTCGATTCTTTAGACAACTTGATCGATGATATTTAATCGCTTTCAGTGTTTTCGAAAACTAACATTTTAGGAAACTCGCTTCTAACTCTAAAAATTGGAAATAAAAAAATTTGTAAAAATCCCAGTATCTAATTCAGGCTTTCTGCCAGAGGGCTACAGGGTTTCAAACGTGTACCGGGTGTCCCAAAAAATGTATACAGATTTGGTTGATTCTAGCGATGTGAAGTTTGCTTTAATCAATAGCTAATCACTCTCAAAATTCTCCTCGATAGTTAACTTGAACATAGATGCCTCATTTTTTGGTATTGGTGCTTTGAGAGCAGAGATATCACTCTTGAAAGCTCAAATTTGCGTCTACTTGCAAACCAGAGATTTGCCTTTTTGGCCTAAGCAAATTCCTGAAGCATATCGAAATTAAGAACTGAAATTAATGAAACTTTAAGAAACTTCCTAACGGGTGCCTGAGGGGTGACTTCTGGAAAGCAGAATAACACAAGATCTAATATTGTTCACATTTTATGAAGGCTATCATTGATTTATACTACCGGGTGTCCCAAAAAAACGCAACGGATTTGATCGGGACTAGCGACAAGAATTTCAGTCCAATCAATCAATAATGATTCTTTATATAATCCTCGATAGCTAACTTGAAGATAGATACCTTGCTTGTTGATATTGGTGCATGGAGAGTGGGAATATTTATCTTCAAAGTTGAAATTTGCCTGAACCTCCAAACCAGAGCTTTTGGGTTTTGGCCTAAACTGCAAACGCGCTATTCTGGGGAATCTCCTGAATTATCATGTAATAAGAGAATGCCTCATGCTGAGGAAAATATTTGAATAGATATTCAATGAAATTCATCAATTTTGTCCTGAAAAGACATCTTTTTTATGTTTCAAAAGTTTCGAAAGTTAACATTGCATCTGTCTCATAAAAGAAAGTAATACGCGAAATAGTTTGCTTGGGTGTGAAAAATGAATTNGATTCCTATGGAGTAACTTTGATTGCATACCAGATGAGTCAAAAAAAGTTTACACGTTTGGCGGGCTGTGGAATAAAGAATATGTGGCTGATATTCAAAACTAAGATGTTAATCTATCAGACAAAGATTAACTTAGACGAGAAAATTTTGTTAGGTATAATTACTCATTTTAAAGACCCAAAAATACCTATGGAGTAACTTTGATTGTATACCGGGTGAGTTAAAAAAGTTTACACGTTTGGCGGGCTGTGGAATAAAGAATATGTGGCTGATATTCAAAACTAAGATCTTAATCTATCAGACAAAGATTAAGTTAGACAAGAAAATTTTGTTAGGTACAATCACTCATTTCAAAGGCCCAAAATCATTGATATTCATGAGTTATCGAGCCTTACGTCCGCCATTGCCAAAGAACATCGCACGCGGAGCCTCGCTCTGTTATCAGACCATATTATGATCAGACTATCAGAGGTGATCCCCCTTACAGCTTACAGTCATTTGCATCATTGTTATTTCTAAGCAAAAGATTGGATATTGGCTTTTTTTCAAAGGATACCGACTGGACACAATCCTGTCCAGCCAGCAACTCAGCTTGCCAAGTATCATAAGTCTCTCTCGCTTCTTTCCTCCTCTCGTTTAATCCGCAAAGGAGACTTGTAGCAAGTCCAAGTTGGCCCAAGCAGATGGAAACACTTTTCATATTTCTTGTATGCAATGGGTATGCAATATAGTGTATTGCTTTACAAACTATGTAAAAGTTCCCCAAATTGAAGTAAAGCGTTAGGGAGTGTTAGCCAGGCACAGCAGCTTAAATTTGGCCAATCGGTCGAACGTATGTGTCATTTGTGATTTGTCAAACAAGAGATGTAATCTTTCACTCCCCTTGTACTTCTGTAGCTCTTATGATATTTGAAGTTTTTACAGAGCTAAGTTATCAAAACTGACTATAGACTTCTTTCAAATTTTTAAGATTGATTTATTGTGATGAAGAAATTGATTTATAATGTTTTACTGAAATGAATGCCGTGTCTCTTTAGATTTCTTATTTCAGTGAAATTGAGCCTTGCAAATAGGTGGTAATCACGTGTGAAGATCCTTGGAGCAAGGAATATAGCATAGTGACAATGTAATGTAATAGAGAAGCAAATTGATAAATGCATTTTAATTAAAGAAGTTGAGAACTAGATGGTAGTTATGGTGGTGATTATGCTAACAGGCTGTAAATCTCTGCAAGACTTTAATAAATTTATCACAAATTATTAGTGCCCTTATCTTTCAAATGAATTACTCAGAGAGAACAGGTAAGTAGTAAGTTGCCATAATTCCAGAGAGATCAGATTTTTAATCATCGATATTTTCAAAGTTCTATGTTTTTTTATATTTCTGCTAGTTTTCAAGTTGTAACATCATAAAATTGCTAGATAGTAAATCATAAAAGCTACGCACTTTTGCTTGCAAAAGATATTTCAGATCTTTATGAAGTGAGATTTTTTTGCAAAATGCGTTGATTATCTTCAATGGATTTAGAATTTATGGTGCTGTCATTGTTTATCAAAGATTTACATGCTATGCCATCTAAAGGATGACAAGCAGTACTTCTCTTCATAAAGCACAAGAACTCTATAATCCTGAAAATGATAATGATGTAAAAATATTCTCTCTCGAATTATGGCAAATTACCTGAAGTCCCATGAAAGCAATTCATTTGAAAGAAAGGGCAATAATACCGAGTGCGCCAAAATAAACTATGCACGTTTGGCAAGCCACAATAGATCGTAAACTGGACCGATTTTGAAGATTTATGACTTAATCTTTAGCAGAAAGCCTGAATTAGACTCTAGGACTTTTTGCAAATTTTTCCGTTTCCAGTTTTTAGTGCTAGAAGCAAGTGTCTTAAAAGATTCGTTTTCGAGAACATTGAAAACGATCAAAAAACGTCGATCAAATTTTAAAAGATTCAACATCAATGAATAAAGAGAAAACGTTTTCAGGGGAATTTGGGGGTTTAGTACGAACTCTCGTACAGCAGATTACAATTGGTCGATTTCTAAATCCTAAATCACCACGAACAAGTTCTCTGTTGGCATTTTGTACTCTTGGCATCTGCTCTCACTGTGGCATTTGTAGTGAGGACCCGGTGACCATGCGTCTTTCCTCGCTGCAAATGCCACAGTAACTTGCATTAACTTGTTGTTTTTAAGTTTTAGATTGATGAAAAAAAAAGTTCTCTCTTTGTCTATTCATGTCGATTCTTTAGAAAACTTAATCGATGATTTTTAATCGCTTTCAGTGTTTTGAAAACTGACATTTTAGGAAGCTCGCTTCTAGCTCTAAAAACTGGAAATAAAAGAATTTGTAAAATTCCCAGTATCTAATTCAGGCTTTCTGCTAGAGGGCTACAGGGTTTCAAACGTGTACCGGGTGTCCCAAAAAATGTATACAGATTTGGTTGATTCCAGCGATGTGAAGTTNTTAGACTCTAGGACTTTTTGCAAATTTTTCCGTTTCCAGTTTTTAGTGCTAGAAGCAAGTGTCTTAAAAGATTCGTTTTCGAGAACATTGAAAACGATCAAAAAACGTCGATCAAATTTTAAAAGATTCAACATCAATGAATAAAGAGAAAACGTTTTCAGGGGAATTTGGGGGTTTAGTACGAACTCTCGTACAGCAGATTACAATTGGTCGATTTCTAAATCCTAAATCACCACGAACAAGTTCTCTGTTGGCATTTTGTACTCTTGGCATCTGCTCTCACTGTGGCATTTGTAGTGAGGACCCGGTGACCATGCGTCTTTCCTCGCTGCAAATGCCACAGTAACTTGCATTAACTTGTTGTTTTTAAGTTTTAGATTGATGAAAAAAAAAGTTCTCTCTTTGTCTATTCATGTCGATTCTTTAGAAAACTTAATCGATGATTTTTAATCGCTTTCAGTGTTTTGAAAACTGACATTTTAGGAAGCTCGCTTCTAGCTCTAAAAACTGGAAATAAAAGAATTTGTAAAATTCCCAGTATCTAATTCAGGCTTTCTGCTAGAGGGCTACAGGGTTTCAAACGTGTACCGGGTGTCCCAAAAAATGTATACAGATTTGGTTGATTCCAGCGATGTGAAGTTAGCTTTAATCAATAGCTAATCACTCTCAAAATTCTCCTCGATAGTTAACTTGAACATAGATGCCTCATTTTTTGGTATTGGTGCTTTGAGAGCAGAGATATCACTCTTGAAAGCTCAAATTTGCGTCCACTTGCAAACCAGACCTTTGGTCTTTTGGCCTAAGCAAATTCCTGAAGCATATCGAAATTAAGAACTGAAATTTCCCAATGGGTGACTGGGGGGTGACTTCTGGAATGCAGAATAACACAAGATCTAATATTGTTCACATTTTATGAAGGCTATCGTTGATTTATACATGTGCCTTGAGAAATTGCTTAGGCCAAAAGGCTAAAGCTCTGGTTTGCAGGAAGATGCAAATTTGAGCTTTCAAGATAAACATGCTTGCTCTCAAAGTACCAATATCAACAAACGAGGTATCTATGTTCAAGTTAACTATCGAAGAGCATTTTTAGGGTGATTAGACATTGATTGAAGCTAAATTCACAGCGCTGTAAGTCAACCAAATGAGTATACATTTTTTTGGACACCTTTTGCACATTTTCTGACTTACTGGGCGGTAGGCAGTTAGTAATTTGGATCGCAGCTACGCTCTTTTTTATAAGAATAATGTTTATAAGAATAATGTTTATAAGAATATTCAGGCTCAGAATTATCCAATTTTTAAGAATATTATAAGAATATTGCTCAGCCTCAGCTAGCATATTTGTTCCTCATTTTCAGCCGTTGCCTGTTTTCCGATGTTCATAGTAGAAAATCGCATGACTAACATATCTCGTTTTTCAAAAAGCGTGATTTCTATTCAAGGGTGGCTATTTGCATATCAGATTTGAAAAATAAGAATACTGTAAGAATATATTCAGGCGCAAAACAAAAATTTCATAAAGAACGCCGGTCAACCAGCATCCTTTTCGGTCGCACTTTGCTGAGTACGATGTGGCTGCCGTAGTCGAACGGCAAAATGCGACGCACGCAAAGGATGCTGGTTGACCAGCGTTCTTTAAGAATATCGAGGCTGGATAAAATTTATTGCATTTTTATAAAAAAGAGTGTAAATAAAACATACCCGTCTTGCGTGAATGATGATGAATGGCCAGATCGTTATATGTTAGTTCTCCCAAAAATTAATCAGTGTCCCAAACAATAGCCAGGTTGCAAAAGACACAAAAACACAATTCAGATATATCTTTAATTTTCTCTTTTAGCTAATAAATGAAGCACCAAATTACGTTTACATCTGAGAATTATCTCTTTGATGGACTGGACAGATATGACCAGGCAGATATGGCTATTTCTCGAGTGGNTATATTCAGGCTCAAAACAAAAATTTCTTAAGAATATTGAGGCTGGATAAAATTTAATGTATTCTTATAAAGAAAGAGTGTAAATAAAACATACCCGTCTTGCGTGAATGATGATGAATGGCCAGATCGTTATATGTTAGTTCTCCCAAAAATTAATCAGTGTCCCAAACAATAGCCAGGTTGCAAAAGACACAAAAACACAATTCAGATATATCTTTAATTTTCTCTTTTAGCTAATAAATGAAGCACCAAATTACGTTTACATCTGAGAATTATCTCTTTGATGGACTGGACAGATATGACCAGGCAGATATGGCTATTTCTAGAGTGGCCCAGCTTTAACTCATACAGCGAGAATGAATGAATAATCATTTAAACAATTTTTTTCTCTATCTAAGCACTTTTCTTCGTTTGAAATTTGGATGGATTCAACATCTGCTACCACTTCTCCATCCTTGTTTCATTAGAGGATTTCGAAAATATAGTACTTAAACGACGTATCACTGTCACTTCATCAGCTTTCGCTGTTGTTTCATTAAAGTTACATTACACGGCAAGAAAAGACTTCGTTTCGACACAATTTTTTCACAGGAACCTATAGGGAAAGGTGCCGATTCCAANTCAGATATATCTTTAATTTTCTCTTTTAGCTAATAAATGAAGCACCAAATTACGTTTACATCTGAGAATTATCTCTTTGATGGACTGGACAGATATGACCAGGCAGATATGGCTATTTCTAGAGTGGCCCAGCTTTAACTCATACAGCGAGAATGAATGAATAATCATTTAAACAATTTTTTTCTCTATCTAAGCACTTTTCTTCGTTTGAAATTTGGATGGATTCAACATCTGCTACCACTTCTCCATCCTTGTTTCATTAGAGGATTTCGAAAATATAGTACTTAAACGACGTATCACTGTCACTTCATCAGCTTTCGCTGTTGTTTCATTAAAGTTACATTACACGGCAAGAAAAGACTTCGTTTCGACACAATTTTTTCACAGGAAACTATAGGGAAAGGTGCCGATTCCAAAGGTGTCGCCAGTCAGAAATTTAGTAAACATCTGAGATTTCCGATTTTGGAAACTGAAGGGAAAGGGACATTTCCTTTTCTCCTAATTTCCAGAGCGAGAAATCTGACAATTCCGGCGTTGTTAATCGTGAAGTGTAAATACGAAACTGTAGAGAAACGCAGAGTGTCTGAAGGGAAATCAATACGAAATTCGAAATAAGATTTTTGCGTTATAGATGCACTGGTAGTGTAGTCGTTGGAAACTTCGGTGAA
>REGL01000825.1:115865-126296 GCA_004194395.1 Aurelia aurita complex sp. Pacific | reverse complement strand
CCCCCCCCCCCAGGATCAAGCGAGGAGAACTGCGGGGAAACATAGACATTTAGGGGAGCTCGAAGCATGGGAGAAAAGATAAAAGAACACCTGAACAAATATGTAAAGGAAGACAAGAATTCGATGTTATTCAAACATATCAAAGATTAGCATCGCGGTGTTAGGCAACAACTTGCAATAGAGAAACTAGCCACATGTTCCGGTGATGCGATGTTACGGTAGGTCACAGAGGCAGTTTACGTAAGTGAAACAACGCATACTTTGAATTCTAAAGAAGGATGGGAAATACAAACGTTCCTAGACCAAGAAGCAACAACAACAACATATTTTGATGAAAGTTCTATATTCGAATTAGCTTGTTCGCCAAATTAGTTGATTGGAAATCGAATGCGAAATGAGGACATGAGGAAATGAAACTGAAATCTGCTCGATGAATAGAATTCAATCAGTTGCTGAAGAGAAGTCAGAGTTGAAGCAAAAGCTCCCGCCAAAACAGAACAATCGCACAAGGAGTGGACAAAAATAATGGCAAGTAGAACTGATTGTGCAGTTAAGCGGACAGCGCTAAATGTCATATTTCTTTTGCAAATATTGAAGTACTTACCCTTACTTCAATTGGGTCGAGTGCAGTTTAGTGGGCGGAGCTAGATGTCATATTTCAACCCTAACCCTAACCCTACTTTAACCTTACAAACCCTAGCCTAACCCTAACTTACCCTAAACGCTAAATTACGCTGAAAGCCCTTTTCAAAAACTAACCCTAACACTTACCGTATGACATACAACAACACAACATTCGAATGCCGCCCGCTAAACTGCACTGTCACCTGCACTCTCGCTTGCCCTCCAGTTTGACCAAGGGTAATGCCTGAAACGTCTTTTCACAATTCAAGGCTTTACATCATTCATAATCAATATTTTCGCGTTGTCCTAACTAACCCTAACTTACTGCAGCTAACTCTAACGTACACTTGCTAAATCGAAAAAGGAAAGGCAACGATACCAACACGTCGGTCGACGGAACCGAAGATGCTTGCAGAAACACTTCAGCACGAGGAAGAAACAACAGCAAATGTGAAATGTGCGTGAATTTAAAGAGAGACGCATGGCAGAACGAAATATTGGCAAGAGGTATTTTCCGACATATTCTTCAAATTCACACACATTTTCTGTTGATCCTTTTAGTCATGCTGCGATGCTGCGGTGTTTCTGCAAACACATTTTTTCCTTAACTAACCCTACCTAGCCCTACCTAACCCTACAGAGCCCTAAATTATCCTGAAAACCCTGTTCTGAAAGCAAACCTTGCTCTTACCGCATGACATACAACAACACAACATTCGAAACCTTTTATGGGCAATAATAGAGATGATTTCGTTTCAAATAGCTTGGAATTCCAAAGGCCTTGTGTGCAATTTCTTATAACTATCTAGCAACAGGCCTAACCTTTGATTTTATGCTTGATTTGTACTAAATCGACCATAGGGGTCAAAATTAGACCTGGATACATTTTTGAATTTCGACCGGAAGTGCCATTTTTGATGACGCCAATAGCGATCATTTCTTAGTACTAATAGCGATATAACTCTTTAAGTGCAAGTCTAACGCGTTTCACAATACCGTTGTTTGACAACTTGTTGTCAGACTTTTCGATTGATATATGAATTTTTGATTTTGACAAAATTTGAAACATTTTCATGACGTATTTGATTCAATGAAGTCATAATTGAGACTTTTTAGAATAATTTCATCTCAGATTTTTTCCTTGGTTTTCGCTAAATAGACCATGTACATTCCGAATTCGCAGTCGATCAACAAAAATAGCGTACAAAAATAGCGTACAAATTTTGTTCACATTTCACCAAAGTTTCAGCTTAAAAAAAACAGAGCTTTGTTGGCCTTATGTCCTGAGCAAGTTCTTAAAGCAAATCGAAATTAAAGACAAAAATAAAAAAGAAACTGCCCAAGAGGCGAATGGGGGATTACCTCTGGCAAACAGAAGATAATAAAATCTAAAATTGTTCAAATCTTATTAAGGCTATCGTTGATTTATTTGCTGTGGCTCAAGAATTTGTTTAGGGTTTAGGCCAAAAGGCCAAAGCTCTGGTTTGCAGGTGGATGCGAAATTGAGCTTTGGATTTTGATATTTCTGCCATGAAAGCATCAATACCAACAAACGAGGTACCCATGTTCACGTCAACTATCAAGGAACATTTTTGAGAGTGATTAACAAAGCAGTAGACGTTTTACCTATCCTCAAATAGAATCTGAATCGGATGATATTTTGCTACATATTTTAGAATTTTCGAATGTGCACTAAAGTGATAGAATCGTTCGATCCAGGCTCTTTTGGAGAATAGCCATTGATCAAAGCTAAATTAACATCGCTGGAGCCAACCAAATCGGTCTACTTTTTTTAAGATAGTTTTAAAGAACATAAGTTTCGGAAAACTCCTTTCTGTGGCGTGGTAAGCTCGATAATTTCTTGAAATAAATAGCAGGCAATATTGCATCAGTACATGGCTAATCAATTTCTGCAAGTGTAGGGAAGCATAGGTTCTAATCTTAACTCGGCGTAAAAAGGTGGGTGTAAAATTCAATGACCTATTTCTTCTGACTAAATGGATTGAAAAAAATTTTAGAAACTTTTCTATAATTCTACTGTTGGACGTTCCAGAAATTTCCAATACTTTTCAAAATTACAGCGTATCTTACATTTCAACTCATTTGAAGATGTAACGTCATAAAATTTCTAAATCATAAACCAGAAGACTGACAGACTTTTGCTTGAGGCCATATTGTAGGCATCCGTAAACTATGGTTTCCTTCGAAATTATTTCATGTTGCGTCAAACAGTTTAGAAATTACGATAGTTTTAAGTTTTTTTGAAAATCGTTCTCAAATTCTTCANGAAATAAATAGCAGGCAATATTGCATCAGTACATGGCTAATCAATTTCTGCAAGTGTAGGGAAGCATAGGTTCTAATCTTAACTCGGCGTAAAAAGGTGGGTGTAAAATTCAATGACCTATTTCTTCTGACTAAATGGATTGAAAAAAATTTTAGAAACTTTTCTATAATTCTACTGTTGGACGTTCCAGAAATTTCCAATACTTTTCAAAATTACAGCGTATCTTACATTTCAACTCATTTGAAGATGTAACGTCATAAAATTTCTAAATCATAAACCAGAAGACTGACAGACTTTTGCTTGAGGCCATATTGTAGGCATCCGTAAACTATGGTTTCCTTCGAAATTATTTCATGTTGCGTCAAACAGTTTAGAAATTACGATAGTTTTAAGTTTTTTTGAAAATCGTTCTCAAATTCTTCAAAAAACAGAAAAAGCACGCTAATTCTGAAAATATTGAAGATTTCAGAAAAGTCCAACGGTAGAATTATAGCTAAATAGCTGAAGTTTCTTTGAAGTCATTCAGTTCAAAGAAATTGGTCACAGAATTTTACACCAGCCTTTTCAAAGCTTTGTAACCTATGTTGTGTAGGGACATATTCGTGGTTGTAGCGGTATCAGTTCAGTCAAAAGCGACACTGCATGTATTGAGTCTACAAAGTATGCATATCATTGCACTCATCTTAGGCGTCTGAATTTTTCAGCAGGTTTGCAAAGATGTCCAACAACGCGTCAGTTTGCTACACATTATGGGCATTGGATGTTCCGCGAATTCACATCACAATCTGGACAGCTACGTCCATTATACTCACTATCCTGATGATAACGATAAACTTATATACTCTAGCAGCACTTTACAAAACACAGCAGTTAAACACAACAACGAACAAATTGGTCGCAGCTATGTGTGTCTCGGATGTATCTGTTGGCCTAATTTTCTTCCCGCTTATGATAGCGATGTTACAAATCCGCGCGGCAAATAGGACGTGCAGGTTCGTGCATCTTGTTCAGTATGCGGCACTATCGTTGGGGTATACATCATTTATGCTCGTTATTGTAATTGCAATTGATAGATACTTGCATCTGACGAAACTCAACAAGTACAATATGTTCATGAATGAGAAAAAATTGAAGATAATCGTCAGCGGAGCGATTTTATCATCGCATTCAATTGCCGGTATCATGACGTATGCGACGAAGTCATTCATCCTACAAGTCGTACTGAATACAACAAATCTGATTGGACTTAGTAGTGTTAATGTTATGTATGCTGTTGTGATCAAGAAAATAAAACTCAGTGCAAAGCAGATTAATAAAAAACCGAACGACGAAGTGCCGCGGGTAAACGTGTCAGAAGTTGGTAGCACGGCTTCCGTATACGGCCAAACGGCGAGACGCATCACCACAGCGGATATAATTTTTGAAGGACAGACAAATGAAGGGTTTATAACAGTAGCACAGGATGATATAACAGAGAGAGCCAAGCCAACAAGATTAAAAGAATGCGGTCTTCTGGATCCAGAAACAAAGCGAAAACGCACACTGTTCACGAAGAAAACAAAGCCCCTTCAAAGAGGAAAGACAAAACAGGAAATAGCCGCAGTAACGACCATCAAAATAATCCTGATCACGATGCTGTGTTTATACAACCCATATAACCTGTTTTCTACAATATTTGTTTATTATAGATTTCATAGGAATATCGACCCGGATACTATTTGGAAAATACTAGCAATGTGGTCTTATTTCATATTATTTACAAATGGAATAGCAAATGGTATTATATTCATATATGGTAACACAAGACTTCGTAAATTCACAAAACAATTGATTAGTAAAGGGAAGGTTGCAAATGTTGAGGGTGCTGATGGAATTACAGTAACATCTATGAGTTCACGGAGGACCGATCCTTGAGGTACCCCAAGTTTCAAATCGCCTTTCCTCGCAATTTCAAAATGCAATTAATTTGCAATTTGTAATTGTAATTTGTAGCGCTGCTGGTACTAGTGGAAAGATTGTAAAATTTATGAAGCAGAAGCAACAATATTTTGTGAATCACTACGGATCCTTGAGGTACCTTTCAGTTGCTTTTTTTCGTAATTTCATGATGCAATTACTGTGTAAAATTAAAACAGGAAGCGTTGCCGATACTGATGGCAGAACGGTAAAATCTATGAAGTAGAAGTAACAATAGTTCATGAATCTCTTGGTACGGATCCTTGAGTTACCCCACCTTTTAGGTTGCCTTTCCTCATTATTTCACAATGCAATCAATGTGTAAAATCAACATCGGAAGCGTTGCGGGTACATTTGGCAAAATAGTCAAATTTATGAAGTAGAAGTAACAATATTTCGTGAATCACTAGGGATGGATCCTTGAGGTACCTTCACTTTCTTTCAGTAGTCTTGCGTACTACAATATTTGGAAATGTACATGTGCACCCCAAAACATGTTGCAGCAGTATTATGTTGAAAACTAATTGAAATGAATTTATTCACAGCACAAAAGGGAACAATAAGTGGTATTGTACAGGAATCGAGGATTGCCGCCCCTACTGCATGCCACAAATGACGCGCACTTGTAAAATAGTATAGTAATAGTAATAATAGTAATAGTATGAAAGCCCTAATGAAACATGGCGTTTTCACAGGTCGAAAGCAAATTTTCTCTGTACGATTTCCCCTTCCAACCCTCTCCTAAACCTTTAAAAGATATTTGAGCATCTAGTGCTGGAATTTCATGTTATTGAAATATCTTGTGGCCTAGGAACGATCTTGCCAGAGACTGACCCAAAAAGAGTGAAGCTTTTTGATAAAACACCAATATTTGATTATATTTCAAAAATTTCAATTTATGCATCTGTGAAGAGACAGATTACAACCTAGAAATTGCTTTGAANTATGAAACACCCAAAGATAGCAGATAGATTGTAGTTGAATATACAAAGATTATAGTTTACAAGTACAAATAGGAGTACTGCACCCGCTACAAATACAGCAAATACTACAAATAAAGCGAAAATGTTGCTGCTGTTTTGTCCTGCTCGTTGTCTTTCCTAGCCTACGCGTAGACCCATTATCCCAAAGGAGGAAAGGGTCTACGAAACAAAGAGCAAAAGCTTGCTACTGAGGTTTCTAGATTTCTGGAAACTTAATTTATGCAGCCTTTGTTTCAACAATAGAAATATTTCTATTTTTATGGTTTCGACGCGTTTCATAAATCATTTGAAAAGGGGATTAGAATTATTAATTGGGCGGCCGTAGCAAGCCTTTGCTCTTTGTTTCGTAGACCCTTTCCTCCTTTGGGATAATGGGTCTACGCGTAGGCTACGGGAATATCTGATGTTACAAGCAACCTCGTTTTGAACCATATTCAGAAATAGTTTGCCTACATCTTGGAAAAGAGCTCTACTATTACATAAAACCTTCACCTTCGCCTTGTTTGGTCGCTAATAGTAGCACCAAACCACAGGAAGAATTTCAACTTGTAAACGTTAAAACGCCGACTAATTGAGACTTTAAAAAAGGATTATCGCAACCTGTATGCACATGGCTTTTTCTGTAAGTCATTTGTAAATGTTTGCCTTTGATTTGATATGGAAGCGGTTTTGTATCTTTTTGATTGCTTGCCTTTTTCAAAACAGAATTGTTCGCGTATCAGTTGATAAAGACATCTAAAAATAGACAAAATGATTTCAGCAAATGTTCGTGAAGAGGCTTGCAGATAGACAAATTGAAGGGGATCCGTCGCCAAACTGTGAACAAATCTGATAGCACCGCACATGTCCATTGTTCTCCATTGCTTTTAGTTTGCTTGGTGGCTTCACCAAAGCCACCAAAAAGTGCTCGATAAAATCCGCTTATATCAAAGCAATCGTAAAAGATATGAATGTTTGGTTTTTTTTTTGTCTCTAAAGTATAACTTCAAAATGATGGTTTCATTAAAAAAAAGAACGTCTGTGAGATATTGCCTGTCAAAAGACTTTAAAATCACCTTTTCAACCGAAATTTGGAGACGGAGCCCCTTTGAGGTAACGTTGTTTACACTCACCTCAGATCACGTGATTGTCCTTTAGAGGAAATTTTCTTTTCGTGCAAAGTAAAAGGAACAGACAAAACGATATCCCGTAGCCGCTATAAATAGACTAAAGAAAACGCCTACGCACCTATTGGTCCTTTAACTACACAATGAAACGGCACATGTCAAAGTATCAAATGAAACAGATTATATTCTTAACTTGGCCCGGGCCAGCTTTTAAAGGGGCTCAGTCGTCAAACAGTAAACAAATCCGTAAACTCGCACGTGTCGGGGATTACCCATCGTTCATCCATTGTTCTCTGCAGTTTGTTTGGTGGCTTCAGCCAAGCCACAAAAAAGTGACCATTAAAAATCCACTTATATCCGAGCAATCGAAGAAGATATGAATGTTTGGTTTGTTCCTTAGTGAAGTACAAGGATTAATGCCCAAACAGCAACATTCATTTCGAAACAAATACGAAAATCCTGTGTGATATCACCTTTCAAAAAACTGCAAAAATCATCGTTTTGTTTACATTTTGACGACGGAGCCCCTTTAAGCATGTCGATAACTTCGTAAAGATCTGCTCTCCGAAATCACAAAGCGATTTGCCTTCGTGAAGTCAAAATTTCAAGTCAGTGCAGTAGACCGTGACGACTTGCTCTTTCTGTTTATTTTGATTTGATTGAGTATAACGAGAGGTGTGAAATCTATTCATTAGGAAGGGGAGTCGCTTTGCGATGTCAGATAGCTGAATATGTTGTATTAAAAAATTCACCCTTGCTCTTTATTTCTAGCCTGCGAGCCGACTGCTTCGGGCTTTGTAAAGCGCGATCCGAGCAACTGTATCAACGGATGAAAAGATGATTTCCTAATTGTACAGTCACTTGACCTGAAGTGCGCATAAAAAATTGGTTGAACATGTCTCTTTCAAGCAATTGAAAAAACTTCGAAAAATAAAACACCAAACGGCCAAAGAAGAACAATAACGCAACGAGTGAAACAAAATAATTGCAAGTAGAACTGCTTTAAATCCATAAATAGAAAAAGGTTTCGTCAGCAAAGGTCATTCCACAGTGTGAAGCAACAAGTATCGTAGAATGGGACTGCAGCGAGGGGCATTTTACTCTTAAAAAAGGTGTATGAGATTTTTTCCGAACAAAAGGATTTTACGGATTTGTGATGGATTTTTCTTGAAAATAAAAGGATTTTTGCCAAAGGTGTTCGAGATTGAGCAAATACTTTGGCATCGACAAACAAGCAACATTTGGAATTAATTAATTAATAAATTTCGAAATTCAAACCTTTGATGGTATCAAAATATAAACATTAATTAATTGAAATGACAAGATCAAAATAATACGATAACTATTTTACAGCATTCGGAATTAAGAATATTTATATCGAAATCCCTATATTTATATTTATATCGGGATCGAAATATTAGATGGAATTTAAGAGATTCTGGCATGCACATTGTTCTTGCATTGGATAAACCTGGGAGTCGACTAGATTGATTACACGAGTCTCAGTTTTTCGCATTGAATAGGATGATGTTATGGCTTCAAAGTGAATGGCCTCAAACTTATATGAGTGAAAATAAAAACATCAGATTAAAAACGTTGAACAGATACAAGGAATCACGTCATTAGTCTAGTAGAGACCCTAACAATGAAGAGAGACGTCTTATCCATTGATGTCCTCATTTCTTGTTCATGATTGATGTTAAGCTCGTTCTACTAATTGCGTAAGTTTCGAAACCCTTTTGTGTATACCAAGAATGATTTATATTGATAGTTTGAGTGGCAGAAGTTTTTCTCGTTGGTAGGAAAATTAAGCTAGCCTAAGTAATCGATGTTGAAAGCTATCTTTTTAAGGCAGCACATCAGTCTAATTTTTATCGACAGACAACGTCAGGGATTGCAGGTTAAAGTGCAGATGTTGCTGTTATAATGACTCACAATTTTCTCTCTAGTTCGAGTTATTTCTGCTAATCCTGCCTTTACTACACTAAACTGATTTTGATAAAATTCACTACCTTTCATGAATTTTTGCAAAAAATTCGGGTGAGTAAAAATGATGCAAGCAAGTTGTGAAACTTACCCATATCCCATCTCACAGTGATTTCAAGCAAATTTTGACGTCAATTTTGTATGCCTACTTGTAGATATTCGCCTTAATCGTACAAAGAGTTCATCACATACCTACTGAACCAGAAAAAAGTTCCCACTTTTGAAAATTTATAGCATCAAGAGTACAAGATGGAATGGAATGAATCAATATTTGCTTGACAACTAAAGGATTGAAGTATTTTTGTGATTTTTCTTGCCTTCTTACGAGCACTGGAATAATTTGTACATTCAAGTTTACAAAAACTTTGTGGTTGCAAAATGACTGAAAAAGGCCTAAAATACTTTTTCAAATCACAAAGGACTCCTCGCTCGGAACAACAGATAAAATTCAATTTCTCACAGGTGAGAGATATCGTCTGCACATTTATTGCATGGGATTGAAAATCTTTGGTATCTGTTTGAGAATCTACGGAGGATCTGCGTGAGGAGAGTCCTAACGATTTGATCAAGTGTTTTGGGCCCTTTTTCAGTCATGTTGCAACCAAGAAATTTTTGTAAAGTTAAATTTACCTATATTTGCAGTGCTCGTAAGAAGACGAGAAAAATCACAAAAATACTTTGATCTTTTGACTTTTAACTAGAATTTGAATCATTAAAATCCATGGTGGATTGGTGTTGCTACTAACTTTCGAATGTGAGAACTTTTTTCTGGCTCACCCGGAATTACTACCGTTTTGGTTGAAAAGGTTCCTTCTGCTGCCTGGAATCGGTCATTCCATTTGAGGATAGTTACATCCGAATGACTCAGAACAACCGCATGCAAACTGGGACTAAGTTCTCAAGATCACCACATGGCTTTCGAGAAATGAAATTTTGCAGTTTTTGTTTCATGGCAAGGTTTTCACATTATGATTTTCAAAAAAGTCGCAAAATTTCTCTCTACAAGTAAATATAAAAGATCTAAGTATCTACAAGGAAGCTATCAAAGGTCGATATTTTCGTTAAGACCGTTCCTTGGCGAGTTCCTTTCGCATTCTAGCATGTTCCTGCAAAGTTCAGACTTCTCATGCCAGTTTCAGACTTCCCAGAAAGTCGACTTATTACCGCTAAGTTCACTTCCAGTTTCTTGCAGCAAATGTAACTGCTCTTGTCGCAAGTTATTGTAAACACAACACGGGCAAGCCACAGGTATCAAGGCGCGCTTCTGCGAGTAGTAATGAATCAACATTTGCGCGGTTTCAGGTAATGGTTTCGGCAATCCTTGTACACGCTGTTTGAACTCCGGTAATATAACATCTTCTACGTAGTACCGGGGGAAATTGTGGTTACATGTGAAAACAACCGAGTCCGGTTCATTCTTTGATTGCATGCCACCACCTTTTTCTTGTTGCCATGGTGATTTGCCTCTTATTGCAGACGAGGCAGCAGA
>REGL01000825.1:88025-101264 GCA_004194395.1 Aurelia aurita complex sp. Pacific | reverse complement strand
AACGGATTTTTACGGGGATGGTGGCAAACTTTAATTGAACATCTGAAGAGCACCATCATGCAAAAGTTTGGCGAGAATCTTTTGCCGTTTTGTCGCAATCTTCAGATAAACGGGGCACAATTTTTTGGGACACCCTGTAGAAAAGCACGATATCAAAGCTTAGGTAAAATCTCAATTTGATCTTTTAAGGGTTAGAGGTATGTAGGTGGAGTGGTCAAATAAAGCATACTCAAAGTGGGCTTGGAAACACAAAGAATGTGGAGTTGCTATCAACGTGAAAGAAACTTCTTTGAAAGCTGAAAATCACAAGTTGATATAAAGGGTTGGCCAAAACACATTAGGACCTAAGATAAAAAGGTTTGGGTAGCTTTAAGAATGTGAGATTTTTGATAAAATTGATATGGCTATAATTACAACATGAAATTCACCTACTGAGTGAAAATCAATTCATTGCCAGTTGTGCTTATGAGCTTTTGAAAAAAGATGGTCACGAAAACCACTGTCACAAAATGATTTATCATCAACAATAACCCACAAATGCATTTATTGATTACTGAATAATGTCCGTGCAAGTAAATTTTTCGTAATTTTCTTGGCAAAAATAGGAATTTTTGAATTAATCATCAAAGAATTGACTATGATGTTTTAGAGGGATACCATAACATTGTCTCTAAGTAACAAAATATCATGGTGAACTGGAAAAATGCACGACGAGAAAAAACGGCTGGTATTAGAAATTTCATCATCACGTCAGGTTGTCCATTTGATGCTTTGTGATTTCGTCACAGAATTTTCGCAACCATCTTTTTCAATCTCATTTCTCTGTAAATATAGCTGAAGATGAATTGATTTTCATTCAGTGGGTGAATTTTATGTTATACTTAGTGCCAAATAAATTTCATCACAATTTGCATTTAGAAAGCTATTAAGCAATGGTTCATCTTGGGGGTCACGTATTTGATCCATCCATTATTTGTACCGAACATCAATAGAATACCAGTTTGGTTGGGTCCAGCGATATGAATTTAGCTTTAATCAATGGCTAATCAATTTCAAAATGTTTCTCCTCGCTACTTAAGTTGAACATAGATACCTTGTTTGTTGATATCGATGCTTTGAGAGTAGAAATATCAATCTTGAAAGCTCAAATTTGTGTTCACCTCCAGACCAGAGCTTTGGCTTTTTGGCCTTAGCAAATTATTGAATCACATGGGCAGTAAAACACTGTAATTCCAGAATTTGTTCAGGCCAAAAAGCTTTCAACATTAATGCTTCTGCTCTCAAAGCACCTCCAGTTAACTATCGGCGAACATCTTTCTTTTTCTGTGAGTTTGTTTCACATTGTGTGTTAGACTCATTGGGCACAAATCCATTCTAATTTGAAAATTGAATCTCCAGTTCACCCATTCCTATGAATAAGAACTGATTTCCCAAAGTTAGCTCGACATACAATGTGAAACGGACCTTAGTATTTATCAGTAGAAATTGTTCATGTGTATTTTTCGTAGCTGTACATTTAATTTTAGTTTAGTTACACGTTTTCTATGTTAATGACTGTGGAGTTGTCATGGTCTCTTGCACTCCGTGGTATCGTCGCCCTTGTAGTGTAGTAAAGTAGCTCGTACGTAGTGCGTTAAGTAGTTTGTTTGTAAAAAATTCATATTGAATAAAAAAAAACATTTTGAAAGAGATTAGAGCCATTGATAAAAGCAAATTCACATCATTGGACCCAATCAAATCTGTCCCATACTTTTTTGGTGATACCCGGTATGTTAGCTTCTTTTGGTTTATGAAAGGCTATCATGGCAGTAGATTTCATTCTATTCTACCAAACTTGATAGTGAAAATCATCAATTCCCACGGGCAGACTTACCTCAGTATCGCAGTAGCATCATATGAACCATTCAACTTTTGCAATGCAACCAAAACGGATTCTGGAGAATAGGCAACAGCTCCATGGCCTAAAATAGCAAATAAAATCAACTTAGCAGAATCTATATTTTGTAAAGAATCATTTGTCTAAATGTGTGATTTATAAAAAAATTAATTCAAAGTAGGTAGCAACACCTTAAAAACTTTAACATATTGATGATATGACAGGATTATCTTCGATAATATCTTAATGACTAAGAACGCCATATTAAATGTACACGGACTAAGGTTTCGTACTTTAAAGAAGTTTCGTAAGGTACTTTTTTGTACGATCTAAGGTTTCTCGTGCTATTGGATTTCTTAAATATGCCAAGAAGTTACTTCCAAAAGACACTCTCTCTAAAATGTATCGTGGTATCGTTGAACCGCATCTCCGCTACTGCTGTTCAGTCTGGGGGGCATGTGGGGGGACCAGGTTGCAGGTGCTGCAAAAACTTCAAAACCTCGCAGCTAGAATTGTGACCAACAGCAGTTATGATTCTTCTGCTAGTGCTTTGATTAAAAGTTTGAATTGGCCTACTGTAGCAGATATGATAAAAACCGAGACAGCTTGCATGGTTTACAAATCGATAAATGACCTTGCTCCTGATTACCTGTCAGAAATGTTCATTAAAAATTCGACATGCAGAGGGAAAAATTTGAGAAACACCGCAACTGATCTTCAAGTCCCACTAATGAGAACAAGTAATGGTCTGCTAGCTTTCTCATATCGTGGTGCTGGAGTTTGGAACCTCTTGGATTGTGAAGTCAAATCATGATATCAAAATATTTCCACGGCAGATTTACAGCAAAGCACCATAACTTCCTTTCAAGCCATTCAATTCAAAGAAACATGTCATATAATCCCCCCCCACCGTTTTAAAGATTTGAAAGATTCCTATGCTATTGTACTTGCAAAGTATGTGATATATTTTTAATTACTTTTACATAATAAGGCATCTAGGCCAAGAAGGCCTCTAACCTAATTGCAATTCAGCTCAAATAACTATTACAATACGTAAATTAAACAGTAAAAAAACATATTTTCATATATACTAATAAAGATATGAAGATAAAACTCCAAACCTGGTATGTGAATCGAGAGACAGAATATGTTCAGCATTAAGGAATATGCATGTTAGAATTGAAGAGCCAAGCAACATTTCAGTTATTGTTGCTCTGTTTGGGGATTTTGTGGGGCAACTAAATTGAAACCTTGCAAAATTACAGAGCACAGCTGCTAGAATTGTTAGAAGTAGCCCTTTTGACACTCCAGCTGATCCTCTATTGCAGGAGTCCGTCAACTGATAGGCTGATTAATCGAAAAAAATGCAAGATGGTATATAAGTCCTCAAATTAGCCTGCACCTGAAAACCTAGGAAATATTATCTCCAGATTGTCTGAATTTCATACCGGATTTTACGCAATGGCGAATGCAATCTTGCTGTAACAAAATGAGAACAGCTTATGACCAAAAATCATTTGCGTTTCGTGGAGCCGATGCATGGAATAAACCAAAGATAAACACAACTCGGAAATGAAATTTGCCTCTTCGATTCAGTCATTCAAAACAAAATGAAAAGCTTTACATTGAGAATATTCAAGGAAATCTCATCTACATCGCAACTATAATATTTCCCTTTTCTTTTTCAAGTTTAGCAGTTCAGTTATTTGATATGAATGTTGAAAGTAGGTTTATATCTAGAAATTTTTAGGGTTAACATAATATTCTCCACTTTCTTGCTGGGACAAAAGGAAAGTGTTTGTTTAACTTGTTACAAAACTGTCTTGTATCCCAGTGTAAAAATGCTTAAAATGAGAAGAAATGAAAAATGACAGTTTTCCAAATTGATGATAACAGCGTCAGCAAAGTATTTTCGCGTGCTTTCAACATTTTCGTTGTTGACGAAGCCCTCTTGAGAAGTTAAAGAAAATGGGGCGGTAATGGTTGACAACATGCTAGTCTCTTTTTAGGGTGATTACATGAGTCTCAATTTTCCGCATTGAACTGGATGCTGGTTATGGCTTCATGACTAATAATACAGCTTCCAAACGCAGACTAATTTGGCCAACTAGACCGCGTTCACGGCGCGACCAATCAGATCGCCATTTTCTTAATATGGTCAACCCACGTGCTTATTCGTAGCGTTTGATTGGCTTATTAGTTCAAAGTTCGACTTTTCGATGGCGAAGCGACGTTCGGAGTGACATTCAAAGCGACATTCAACTTCCCTTTCGGCGTTTGTAGGATAGAAGACGTTTAATTTTTCAACAGCATTTCGTCCGGGTTTAGAATTTGTTTGGTTGTGAGTCCGTGTACGAGTGAAACTAAAAAGACGAGATGAGAAATGTCGAACGAATACAAGGAACCATGTTGTCAGTCTAGTCTCTTTTCTCAATTTTAGTTTTCGCATTGTTTATATGCTAAAGTGTCCACAGAACTCTAACACAACCTACCTACTGATGAAAAGTCTGGAAATTCTGCGTCCATATCAAATGATGAATCTCTTCTGTTATTGGCACTCTAAAATAAAAACGAATCCAGTTTTGTAAGATACCATTCACGTAGAGCATAGGTCCAACATCAATTGGGTGAGTCAGAAAAAACGTGGGGTGTTCGTCAATTTTCATTGATGCAATTTACTTCACAAATTCATTTCTTTGAGAATTCTTTCTGTCGGAAAAAGGCTGACTTAGATATGAAAATTTAGTTTGTCGAAATCAGTGTTTCTATTCAATAATTACAGGCGATTTTGGTAGCATGGTGTTTCGCAAGATTCCTAACATAGACCTTTAATTTGATTCATATTTATGCACGTGTGTACTTCTAAACCATGACAAACATACTGTTCTCTGCCAACAAATTGAAACAAGGCATGCATTGTGTTAGAGTACAAAAAAAAGAGCTACTACTGTCATATCTAGAAAGCAGGAAGTTCTATAAAAATTATCCATTTTCACCAAAATAGCAACACTACAAAGTAACAAATTTACATGGAAAGGAAGGATCAGTCATAGCAAACTAAATGTCAACAAGTAATTTCATTTTTCTTCTGCAACATAAAACTTTAGAAGATCCGATCTGACTTGTTTTTCACCTATAAAATCTTGCTAAGCGTCCCACGTTGTTTATGACTCATGCAGTAGAAAATATAACATAACATAACATAACATAACATAACATAACATAACATAACATAACATAACATAACATAACATAACATAACATAACATAACATAACATAACATAACATAACATAACATAACATAACGTAACATAACATAACATAACATAACATAACATAGCACATATAATATAATAATGTAATATAATACCGGGTGTCCCAAAATGATGTATTATTGTTTGATTGCTTACATGTCCATAACCAACGAACTGATTTTCAAAAACGTTGTCTTATTTGGTTGCCTACAGGCTAAATTGTATTTTAAGATGTTGGCTGTGGTTTTACCACAGCGTTTTCATGTCGAAAAGAAGATCGATAAACCTGCTCAAATTCAAGCCTTAGATGGCAGGAGAAAGAAACGGCCTATTTTTCAGTCAACATTTTAGATGTGATACAAAAGGCTGAACTCCTATTCGTATTCTCTGAACTCAGTATTAACTGAATTCGTATTCTCTGAAAGACACATCTTCTCTGAACAATATATAAGTTCAGCCTTTTGCATCACATCTAAAACATTGACTGGGAAAGTAGGCCGTTTCTTTTTCATGTCATATAAGGCTTGAATTTGGGCAGGTTTATCGATCTTCTTTTCAACATGAAGACATCGGCCTAAGCCACAACCAGCATCCTCAAACACAATTTAGCCTTTCGGCAATCGGATAAAATAAAGTTTTTGAAATTGGTTCATCGATTATGGACATATAAGCAATCAAACGATGATCCATCATTTTGGGACACCCGGTACATAAAAAATATCATACTATTGAAAGCCTTCACATTGAAAAACGTGAAAAGATAAACAAAAACTTACCCCAGCCGACCCAATAGTGTCTGATCTTTCACCTGGGGGTGGTACACCCGGAACACTAGTAGGGGCTAAAATTGAAATTGCAGCCTTCTTTGAACTTCCAGGAGTACATTCTTTACAAACACCACCATCAATACCAAGCTGAAAAAGGTGCAAACAGCTGTATGGTCTAATTTCATACTGGCTTTGGCTAAACTAATGTAAAATGAGCTTGGTTAGGTTCATAAATCTCATATAATGCAAAAGGTTTTTAAATTGCTTCGCATTAGACATAAACTTTCGCAAGCAATTTTCTCAACTGCCATTTCCGTCATGTTGCAATTTAGCAAAATAATCAAGAAAATAATCATTTGAAAATGAAAATAGAAAATAAAACGGATAGAGCAGAGCCACACCATAAACTTGATAAACTTCTTCCACACCACGCCGAGTTCCCGGAGAGAAGCATTTAAATGACTGCTACACGTGAGTGATTATCTTTCCATCTGAGATATCTCTTTTCTTCGGTAATTTATTTTAATTGGGCTGAAAGGATTTCTAATTTAGGCTAATTTAGGCCCAGTATGCATGCCGAATCCAGGCATGGAACCCTAGTTTAACGTCCCTTCCGAAGGAAGGCGAGGTGAGTTGCGAGATCAGGCCTCCGAGAGGTTACCCATCCGGAGTTTCACCTCATTCGACCGATTTTAATTTCAGTCACCTGACGGAAACGGTTTAAACATGGGTTGTAGGATAAATTTAGGTTCCCGTGAATGAATTCAATTGGGTTTCAAATAAATGATATAAATCACCTTGTATCCTTCTTGTGTTTATCCTTCTCTTTGCCTTCTGGGGCAGCAAATAAGCTTCTTTAAGGTCTAATATACTGCGACATTCACCTTGGCTGGGTAGGCCCACCTCACCTCGTTGTTGAGAATGAGCGCGAAAGTGTCAAGTTTCAAAATCTCCTTCCTGGCTACAATGCCACGCAGGGACAGATGAGACGAAGAGAGCACCAAAGCATAGTAGATGGTTCTCTCTTCGCCTCTTCTGTCCCTGCATGGCATTGTAGCTAGGAAGGAGATTTTGAAACTTGACATTTTCGCGCTCATTCTCAACAACGAGGTGAGGTGGGCCTAGCCAGCCAAGGTGAATGTCGCGGTATTAGACCTGAAAGAAGCTTATTTGCTGCTCCAGAAGGTAACGAGAAGGATAAACACAAGAAGGATACAAGGTGATTAATATTATTTATTTGAAACCAATTGAATTCATTCACGGGACCTAAATTTATCCTACAACCCATGATCTCAGTAACCAAGTCGTCAAATCCTTATCTTTCGATACTTAAGAACGAAAAACTTACTTCCAAACTAGATACGAGTTGACCAGCCAATACAGAGTGGAATGAAAAAATACCTGTCCAGCGTCCGCTCTTCCCCACGCAAACACTTGATCTTCTGCATCAACGCAAACAGTAAATTCTGACCCAGCAGCTACAGATGTGATGTATCTTCTTGACAAGGCTTTAACAATGCGTGGGGTTGTCTATGGTGTAAGGAAATAATTTAAGAGCTTGGTAGCAGGTGCTTGGGCCTGTGGTGGTTGCAGCCTTTGCGGGTTCAGGTTCCGCTTGCTCGGCTCTTTTGGGTGTGAGCCATGGCATCAGTCGTCGGTAACTTAGAAGATCTCAACCATCTTTGCACAGGTCTTGCACCAGTGCATAGTTTTCAACATCAATTCACCTATGCTACACTGGCGCATGCTAGCGCCTGTTAAAATGGAATTGCACCATGGTAAACAAAGGGCTTAATAGTTACGTTCTTCATTCTACTTATGTTTTATGAGATTGTTGTTAAAGAGTTAGTTAAGTGACGTTCATAGCCAAAACCAGATGACGTCATGTCTATTCCTGCTATTGACGGTAAAGAATATTGTATTTTTGTCGTTTTAGTTTTAACAGTGATATGAAAAAAAAAGAATTTAATGCTACACAGTTTGAACATGCAAGGCCAAAAAAGTTAAAACTAGCAATAGTAAATACTAAATGCCCCGCCCACACACGTACAGGTGGGGGTGGGGAATGTAGTATTTAACTGTCGCTAGTTTTCATTGAGGCTTCACGGATTTGGCCTAATAAAGTTTGATTATCACTACTGTGTTGCATTTTGTATTTGTTGTGTTCGCTGACCTAGTAGACTAGCCTAAACACCGAGGCGTTCTAAATTCACATCACCAGTACCACTCCTAATCATTATCAGCATCATATTTGGCTTCAAATCATAGCTAATAAAATGAAATCAAACTCGCAACTATTTCTTCTATCTCTTCTGTTGACAATTTTCACATATTCGAACCACTAACAACTTAAACTGGCCTATCCGCCATATTGTCTACCTCGTGATCACAGCCTCTGTTCCAATTAGATCAAAACCGGTTTAACCAGAAAGACGAAAAATAAAACACGAAAGACGAAAATATTGAGGTGCTCTCCCTTTGTATTACCTGCGCACGGAGTACTACTAAGCCCCGCTAGTGCGGGGCAATAAGAATGAACCAGAAAGCCCTTTATAACTGCTTTGATAATTAGTTGGAATAGTACTCCCCACTAGTGAAATGCAAACTACAAAATGATTACATTTTTACCTGATCGATTTTATTGTAATGACCCAGTTGTCCGCAGTCATTGCAACCCCAAGTGTACACTTGCCCAACAGTTGTCAAAGCCACGAAATGCCAATTACCAACGGTTAGCTAAAAGGAAAGAAATAAAAGGTACACTGACTAATGCTATCATTCTTTATTGTGACATTTAATGAAATGCCAATCGCCAAATAATTGCTAACAGGTAACGTAACACATGATAAACATACCACACACGATAGACCTTGATCTGAAAACTGCAACAACAAAAACACTAATGTTGTAGTTGTAATTGCAACAAACAGACTAATCAACAATGAAACCTGGACTAATACCAAAAGCTAGTCAGGTTGCCAAAATTTCTAGTGGCCACGTAATAACAGGGCTCAAAAAACGAATTATCGTGGTAGCGGCGCAACTAGGAAGGGAGGTGAAAGGCTCGAATTTCCCGGGAAGGAAGAAAGGAAAAAGGAAAAAGAAACGGAAAGTAAGGGAAAAGAGAAGAAAGAGATTAAGGAAGGGATGGAAAGGGAAGGGAAAGAAACTAGGAGAGTAAGGAAATGGGGGTATAGACTCGGGCAGTATGTTGGGAAAGAAGAAAGCATGTAAGAAGAAACAAAGTTGCTTAGGTTGCTACCAGCAAGAAAATTGCGCCCTTAATAATACCACTTCTACGCATGTCATTTTTGATTGCATCACGGAAAGATTGCAGACAATTTTTGCTGCCTTTTTCATGGAAAATTTCTTGCACGTCAGGAGAAGCTATGCCTTGTAAGGAGAAGCTATCCTGGGTCGTACAGAATAGACATTTTTACTGATAAACTTGTATTAGGATGAATTTCTATGAATGAAATTGAATTGAATTGAACCATGTTGCAACAACAGTTCAAGGAATAGCTGTCTGAAAGCATAGTTATCATATTGTCAGAATTTCTGCAAAGCCATACTTGTAGCCATACTTGTAGCCATACTTGAGCAGAGTTTGAAAGAAGCACATTCGGTTATATACAGCTATCACAGGGCGGGAGGAAGAAACTCTTATTCTTCCTGTTTCTAAGAAGCCATATTGTAACCATCGTTTCGGTCATTTAGTGTCCTAACAAAACTATAAGTTTTGTACTGAATAGCTGACAGTTCATAATTCGAGCTCTTCGCTAACTCGAATGTATTTTGGTCTCTGTTGAGGGTTCATGCAATCGAGGCTGGAGTTTGGCATAGTCTCACAACTTTGGCATAGTCTCACAAAGGAAAATTTGGCATTGTCTCACAACTGGAGAATACGCAAATGAAAAGGTTGTCTTTAAAAAAGTGCCACTGACTGAGGAAAACAGCGAAAATGAAAAAAATGTTTGGTATTTCAACTATATACGTAACTAGAACCTGTTGAGGTCCCTGAAGGGTACTTTACTTACTTGAGCTATTGGTTCTGGTAGCCGAAATGATAATTCTTCAGGGTAGTATTTGTGACTAAGATCAGTTGCTACTGAACTAGCCAGCTGTCGTCCACTCGATGTGCTTTCAGCTTTCTGCAAGGATTAAGAGACACAGGTGAAATAAGAAGTAAGCTGTAACTGTTGTGAAACTACTTATGAAACGTCAGACGGCAATAACGCAATAAGAAATAGTCTGAGTGGAAAAGAGTGTTTATGTCTATGTAGCACTGCATTGGTTGTGAGAAATTTACGTCAACAGATCACGCAAGATTGCAATAAAAAAATGGCCTTGCCTTGCAACAAACCGAAACAAATCCTCATCAAATTGTCAAAAAACTTAGCTCGGCAGTAATTTAAGAAGAAACCCGAACCATTCGTTCCAGGCATTCTTTCAGGCAAGTAATGGTCTTCAGTGGCAAATTTCAGCGAAAATACAAATCATCACCAGACCCTTATGATCAATGATGAAAGATGGTAATAGCAGTGCTAGGTCTGCTCTGAATGCAATGCAATGCATTCCAACGAATCACCCACCCATCTTTTTAAATAGTGTTCCATTTTTTTTCATTTCAGTTCATTTTAAATTCTTTAAACAAGGTTAAATAAACAGTTAGATACTGACTTCCAAATTGCCCTGTAAATAACAACAAAATAAATATCTCTAATCATGAAATTTACATATAAGGATAAAGATCAAAATAAAACTGATATGTAAATAAGGGGTTTAACCGAAAAGATTACTTGCTGGTTTTATATGTAGCTTTGAATCGATTTAAGGTGGACGCTGTCTTGACATCAGCGCTAAGGCTATTCCATAATCGTGCTCCTCTACAAGCAAAGCACCGTTGACCTGACCACTGGACGTTTTCAGGAAAGGCAGCTTCAGGTCTGTATTAGTATTACGAAGCTCTCTGACGCTTTTTTCCGACAACCTCTCGAACAGAGTTGCAAGGTAATTGGGAGCTTCCTCATTAATTGACCTGTACGCCATCCTGGCGGTTTCCATGTCAATAAGTTATCTGACCGTTTGCCACCCTAGTTCCTTCAGAAGTGGTTGCGAGGACGCATCGTAAGGGCTGTTGGTAGCTATCCTCATGGCACGGTTTTGTAGTTTCTGTAGTTTATTTAAAGCAGTGGTACTACAGACTCCCCACACGGAACAACAGGATCGGAAATATGGCTCCAGTAGTGAGGGTCTAGGAGCAAAACACCTTGGTGTCATACCAGACTCTAAACTGTCCTTCGCTAGTCATATTCAATCAGTTATTTCAAAATGAAGACAAGGAATAGGGATGTTGAGATTTCTTTCAAAGTATTTGCCGCGACATAAGCTCAACGAAATATATAAACTCTATGTTCGACCGCATTTAGACTATGGTGACATAATATATCACATTCCGCAATATACCTGTGAATTTAGTCAAACTGTCACTTGACTAATGCAATGGAAAAACTCGAATCAGTTCAATACTCTGCCGCATTGGCAGTAACTGGCGCTTGGAAGGGCACATCTCGTCAGAAAATTTATCATGAACTTGATTGGGAATCGCTCAACCCCCGACGATGGAGTAGACGCCTTGTTCTTTTCTATAAGATCATCAATAATTTGACTCCAGATTACACAAGAAGTTTTGTACCTCAGCATCAGGAATCTGACTACAGTCTTCGCAGGCGAGCTGCGATAGGGCAAATACGTGCGAGATTCAAATAAAGTTTCTATCCTAACTGTTTGTCGGAATGGGAAAAACTTGACCCTGTGATTAAAAAATTCTGCTCAGTGAATGTTTTCAAGAAACAACCATTAGCACTCATCCGTCCACCTCCGAACTGGTCTACAACATTCACGACCCAAAATGTTTATCAATGTTAACACAGCTTCGTATTGGACATAACTTCAGCGATACTTTAAATCCTTTGTGCCCGATAAGTGATATATATATAAATATATATATATGAATGTATGTATGTATCATTTGCCACGTATCTTAAAAATATTTACAAGTATATAATATAAAAATAGATACAAGAAAATATATAAGGTTAAAAGTATCGAGGATAGCATAGGTTCCAAATCTTTAAAAAGCCTGGTCTAAAATTCAGTTACTTATTTCTTTGAACTGAATGATTTCAAAGAAACTTCAGCTATTTCTCTGTAATTCTACCGTTGGACTTTTGTGAAATCTTCAATATTTTCAGAATTAGAGTGTTTTTCTTCTTTTTCAAGAGTTCAAGAACAATTTTCAAAACAACTTAAAACCATCGTAGTTTCTAAACTGTTTGAAGCAACATGAAATAATTTCAAAGAAAACCATAGTTGATGGTTGTCTACAATATGGTATCAAGCAAAAGTCTGTCACTTTTCTGGTTCATGATTTAGAAATTTGATGACGTCACACCCTCAAATGATTTGAAATGTAACATAAACTGAAATTTCAAAAAATATTGAAAATTTCTGAAAAGTCCACCGGTAGAATTAAAGATAAGTAACTAAAGTTTGTTTCAAGCCACTCAGTCAGAAGAAATAGATCACAGAATTTTACACCCACCTTTTTAAGTCGAATTAAAGATTTGGAAGCTATGCTCTCGAGGATAGTATTGATAGTATTGTACTGATAGTATTGAAAGTATTGAGGTTACGGAACACCTTTGCTGCTCTTCCATGCTTATGACGAGGATAGACGTGACCTTCTCAGCAGTGTAAATGCGATATTGCGACTCAATGGATTAACAAACCTTTCAAATAAAACTATACTCCAAATCATTCTGTATGGCCACGAAAAGTTATCTTCAGATTCAAATAAAAACATTCTCGAGGCAACGTTAAAATATATTCAGGCCTCAGAACGGTTTCAGTAAGTTGTTGTTAAAAACCTCCTCTCTGTTGTAACTGGTTTCTTGACATTTGTTTATTGTAATTATTTGTTGTCGGAATTATTTGTAATCGCTATTTTAATGTGTAATTTGTAATACCTTCAGTAATGTTAATTTTGAATCTCTATGTTAAATGTTATGGTCGCAGGGTTGCTGTGTACTTCCATGCTCCTTGTGGCATCGTTTGAAACCTTCGTTTGTTGATTGTAAATTTTATGGGAATATGAAAAAATGCATTGCTGCAACCCCTCAGAAATTAGACTTACAGCACATATGTGAAACTGCTTGTAATTTCTTCCCCAAGAGAATATCGTTTGGTCTTCAGAAATAGCAACCTAACAACGAAGTGATACATTTCGTAAGGTTAGGGATGTAATAACAGACCTAATAGTAATATAAAAGTAAATATGCT